>JAHZMY010002707.1:0-11784 GCA_027743915.1 Seira sanloemensis | reverse complement strand
AAATTTTTTCCGGGGGGGGAGTGCACTTCTACGAAAAAAGGGGCAATTTATATATGTACATGCATTTTCACGGTCCACACAAATTTCCGGAATCCTATCTTAACATGATAAACGATGTCCTTTCCCACATTTATGTACAGCAGATTTTTGCATAATTTATTTGAAGGGTGCATTTGGAGGTTAAATATATAAGTTTATACCCTCTTGGTCAACTAAAATTTATTTAGTGTAGGACAACAAATGTTTTGTAGAAAGTGTTTTTTTTTGTCAGAGAGATTGCTTTGTTTATAAAAAACCATTTTTAGAGGAAGAATTGCTGACTTATTCGGAAAAAGTAATTTTTGAATATGAATATAAAAAAACGTTTTGATTTTGAGATTGAGAGACAATCTTGATGTTTTGGGAGGCATCTAAACTGTAAACGATAAAACAGTATTTTGAAATGACTTATGTTTTTTGCTGGCAGAACAACCTTCATTTGTGAAGTATTGACTTTTGGAGAAAAATGAAGCGAAAACCATCAGAACGTGGAAGAAAATGTGGCATTTTGATGAAAATTGAGACTTGCGAGCATCAGAACACTTTGCCACATATATGAGAACGGTGTATACTGAACATGCAAGGCATTTACAATTTAAGCTATCAATCAATTAATCAGAATTTCCCTAAATATTAGAACCTGTTGTGGATTGCAGGTTACTGAATAACATGGGGTTTTCCGAAGAATATTGGTGGTAATGCCTTATTACAAAATATGAGTTCTGTGTGATTTTGAGGGCTCGCCAGATCAACACAATTAATCCCCAAACAACACTAATGTATCTGTCACATATACCGATTTTAATTTTACCATTATGACTTATTTCTTTACTTAAGTGAGTACAAACATTTAAACTACTTTATTAAAAACATGTTGTAAATATAGATATTGTGTGCAGGCCGTGGCCCTTATGCTATAACACAATTAAATAAATATCTATCTATCTATCTAGACCGACACGATTGACAGTAAAGTAGTGGTTAGAGAGTATAGCCATTGAGACGAAAAACTGATTTACAGGAAAAAAACAATATATGAATAATACATATTTCGAAAATTTATTGAAAATCGAATCTTGTAAGGAATTACATATTTACTTGGCCCTAGAAAAACCTGCAAACATGCCTTTTAGAAAAATAATGACTCAAAATTCCGGGGGAGGGAGACATTCGATACCATATCCCTCTCCGTGAAATTTCAAGGGGGATGTCCCCCCTGTCCCCCCATGTGAAGGACCCATGCTTATTAAAATATTACGTAGGTGAACAGACAAGAGTGCCAAATATGCCGCAAAAACAATAACAGCACAACTTAATTTGTAATTGTAATCAATCACTCCATAAAAAACTCTCATGATCTACGGTCAGAAGCAATCAGATTATACCCAGCAAAGTGTAATTCCGAATCCAAACTAAGCCATATTCAAATGAGAGAATGTCTTCAAAATGTCGAAAGACAACGAAGACGCCATAATTTTTGTTGAACCAGATATTCCCATTCCCAAGTCGCCGCCATCAACTACAGATCCCATAAGCGACAGTTGTTCTGACAGTGGAAATCATTATAATTTCGCTTCAGCGACTCCTGAAGTTGAGTTCGGAGCTTTCGCTACTGATGGAAGTGATTCCATCAGTTCCTTTGTTCAGATTCCACCGAGTGATGGTGGAGAAAATGACAATTGTACTTTAAATGAAGAGCATCCGCCTAATTCGGCCTTACAATGTTTGGAAAGGCTGGATGGACTACACTTTGTGTCTAAAGATGGTAAACAGATAATTTAAACACTTACAAAACCCCCGTCCAATAAATACTGCGAATTATTTCAATTGTTAGGAAGCCGAGTTTTCGACTATCAAAATGATAACGCGTAGACGGAAATAAAACGAAATTTTGGTTCCTTTTTTCAGGGGTGCATGTCATGACGCCCATTTACTTATCTGGGAACCCTGGGTCTAGGCCGGGTGGTGATGGCCCCTTCTATATAATTCATCACTCGGGTGGCTACTGCTTCTCCACATCGAGCTCAACAACACACAGGATGGCCTTTGTACAAGGCAGTTTGGATAAGTTCACAGCGGAGCTACCGATTATTAACACATGGTACTGTTGTCAAGTAAGATTAGAGTATTCGAAAACCATAAATTAAGGCAGAACGCCATTTTTTTGCCATTTTCAGCATCGTGCATAATGAGGTAGTTAGGGGCGACCAAATCCATAATTAATAATAAAAAATACAACTCCGTCCAAGTGAAAGTGAAAGATAATCACATTTACTGTCTAAACATTTTGGAAACGTCTTCATTATATTTTTGCTTGTTTATAGCTTAAGTTTATACAACCTACCTCGTCGTAGTGTTATCTAATTGAATTTTAACTAAAATGAGCCAAGTTATGTTGTAAAAATGACACGAAACAAAATATGCCAAAATCGGTCATTTTTGAAACTTGTTGAAAGGGGCAAAATTTGTCCAAAATCACTACCAGCAGCGTAAAACACGTTGCACTGATTTATTCAGCACGTCTTTAAAGTTGCAATGAAACCCACAAACAACCAAAAAATTGTCATTGGGAAAATATTTTATTGAAAATATGCCGTCAATCACTTTTCCTGCCTATTTTTTCACACTGAGCCCGATTTTGGTCCGATGTTTTATAGAAATGTCAGGTAGTTTTTCCTAACTTATGCTGTAAACAAGTATAAATATATTACAAACTCTCCGAAATATGTATTTATGAGATTATTTTATTTTTTACATTGATTGGACGGGATTATTACATTGAATTTTCTTAACTAATTTTTTTTTGGAAAATTGCTACTATATTTTATCTAACAAAATGTCGTGTTTGTGTCTGGTACACGTTTCTTTTTCTTTGAAATGACAGATCTGAACTCTTGTTACTATATTTATATTTTGGAACGTTAAACTGGTGATCTTATTAACTGACGCCCAATAATAATTATTAATCCCCCCATTTAAAATTAATCTATGAATTATACCACACACAGATTTTGTATTTCGTAAAATGTGAAGTACCAAGTTAATTACCTTGACGGCTTTAATTTTAATCCACTTTATCTATTAAATCTATTAACCACGACGGCTTCATGGAGCCCACTGCGCAATAATTTTTTAAAAAGTAATCGGCTTCCAAGCTATGAACTTTTCCAATTGACTAGAGCCGTGACCGAACTATGACAGTCTCCTTGCCCGACTCTTCCGAAAACCTTGGCAGTCTCGAAATACCCCAAGACATTCCCGAGAAGGCCACACTGAGGAACATATTGAGCGGAAGGACGTTCTTCACTAAGCCAACAGAAGCTGGCATTTTGGTCCACATATATATAAATATTTAAAAAAAGACGAGTCGAGCCAGACTTAACACAACTTATTAACAATTCCTTACATCCTTAAGTTGTTCATAAGAATTTTCCTTATAGATTTATGACTGCGCAAACCCATCTCGGCCCGCAGCCGAGGCTTTGGGGACTTCAGGTGTGACAACAACCGAAATGCTTATGTGCATGCCACTGTCTTCCAAAACGGTCTTTGACGAATTCAAAATGGTGTTTGACCAGAGTGCAAACTTAACAGTAACTGATAAGGCTCTGATGATGGCGCTAATGAGAGCTTGGGTTAGTTAATCTTAAACCAGCGTAAACTTCATGACTGAAAATTAATGAACGGCCGGTTTTTGGAGGAACTTTATTAATTTCAATATCCGGCGAGGGGTATTCGTAGACACATCCTTGAAATTTGATATTATGCAAATAGACCAAGTATACGGGAAAATGTTATGCTTCAGCTGCCTGTTGCAAGCTTAAAAGATTATGTAACGAATATTAAATTGCGCCTTGGAATATTTTCAAAATGAAGCAAAATTGTATTACCAATAATCTGGAGGCGTAGTTCGTTCTTAAAGGTTATCGGCTCGGAAGAGACCAAACTAATAAGTATAATTAACTAGCCGGTGGCCAGTTTTTTTAAAATTTCCGTTTCGTGGATTTTACTTAAAACTTTGGTAGGTTTGGATTTTTTAATTGATAGGGAAAAGTCAATTTATCATTTAACTCTCTCACATCTTTCTGCAAAGGTCACGATACATAGCTTTAAATAGCGCTTCGTGTTGCCTTCTGATAAGTTCTTGATGACGTCGGAGCGAATAACTTTTATTACGTGGTGCACAATTTCTTTTCACAAAATCTTAGCGACGTTTAACATCGCAAAAAATGCATTAGGCCTAAAACTGATATTCTACGTCCCTTGTAAAACATTTCAAAACACGTGAAGTCAAAGATTGCATTTGAAATTTTGTCTTTTTTCCAGGTATTTGACATGCGGCACAGTGCAAGACAAAAGAAGTGTATGTACTATTTGTCCTGCTTGGTTATTGCCGTTGTGACCTTCACTGTCGGTATGTTGACACATCAGTGGCTAAAGTGAGACTTAGTTGGATTATTTAAATTACTCTTGAATCACATAAATAGGTAAATGTAGTCAGGAGTATCAAGTTACAATTAGCAACTTTATTCAATCAAAATCCTATTTTCAGTCGATAAGATTAATGTTATGATTTAGCCGTAAATAAAGTTTTTCTTAAGCTCGAAAGCGTTTCAGTCAAAGATTTGTTCTCACCCTTAAGCACTTCAATTTTTCATACGGATGTACAACCATGAATGGGCCAACTCATACTTTCAAGCTTCATCAAAAAAGAGAACAAAGTTTTCTCTCTTTTGTCTCCTGATCCTGTTGTTGGACTGTTACGAGCATCTTTCCCATATATCACATTCGCAGATGGTTGCAGAGATGGCTCTTCCTCCCCAAAAGCTTGTTTAGAAGCTGAATTTTCTCTGCTCCATAAATATTTATTTAATTCACTACGGAAAAAGACCAATTATGAAGTAAGTTTGTTCTGAAATCTTTGCATTAAGATAATTAACTTAATGGGGGAAAATCACCATTTTAGTACATTATTTCTTTCGTATAGCTGGATAAGATATGTAAACATTTTTAGTCAACTTCGTCAGCTACATTCATGATCCAAGTGTAACTTTTTTATTTAAATGTATACATTTATAAAAATCTGTGAAATTTAGCCAGCAAATTTTTTCTCTCCTGGACCCGAAGTCCTAGATGCATGACAAACTAAAATATTTAACTGAAAGAAATAAGTTTCACTTCAGTTCATAAAAGAGCCAGTTTGAAGAGACACTCCAAAGACCTATGCAACTGGTATAGTGCAACCTGCAACCTAAGTAGGATTTCGGATATCTGAGTACACATGGAAACCTGAATAAGAAGGAAATTACGAGAATGGAGCATAGATACGATGCTACACACCAAACCGTTCATTCTCCAGCGGAAATGTTGCCGGATATCATGATGACACAATGTTACAATAAGTAAAAACAATTGGTCAACGGAAGTGAGTCAAAATGGTTTTTAGGCGTTTAACACTAAAACTAAGAATTTTGTAGAAGGAAGTGTATTAAGTTAATTTTATTATGCATATATGGCATATTGCGAAATTCCTTACTCATATTTACATCAAGTATCTCAATTTCTCCAGAAAATTACCAACCTGCTTCAAATTGAGAATCGGACCGCTGAGCGAACTACCATTTCCTTCATGATTTACGTCCACTTTTAACTCTACCACATCACAAATTTTACGAAAATCTAATCCAACAGCCAAGTTTATTAACTTATTTATCCTTAACTTTCAAATATACAAAATCCCTACAAAAATCTAAAATTCGTCAAGCCCCCTCCTTCCGGCGTCAATCCACTAGGTGCTTACGCACTTGGATCGACGCCCTTTGAAACATCCAAACAACATTTAAAAGTAAAACGCCCGAAACGTTTCATTATAAAAACAATAATTGATATAAAAAATTACCGATCTTAAAACACTTTCTTTACTCATCAGCCAGCCAAAAGTAGACTATTAAATCTAGGGCAACCCATGGAGCATTAAAGCATAGAAAGCATAATGCAATATTTAGGTATGGGTTGCTATCTGATATTAAAATAGACCGAATTTAGGAGGAAATTTCGAAAATTCGGGACAATTTCAAAAGCATAAGAAGCATTAAAAGCATAATTTTCCACTTCGAGCATAAAAGCATAATTGGAGCATAATCTAGGGAAAATTGAGGATTTTTATTAAAAAAATATCAAAATTTTGGAATTTTGTAAAAATTTGCGGCCAAAATTTTGCTTTGGATTGGAAAAAAGTTTAAGAATCAAAATCCACAACTCGCCAAAACGGCTGATTTTTCGTTTAAAAAAAGTGTTTTTAGAAATTAGGTTTAATGAATCCCTAATTTCCATTTTATTTTGATGATTTTAGGTTATTGTTGAATTTCGGCATTAATTTATAAAAATATTTACGAAAATAAACTTGTGCAAAACTAAATTGGACCCGAAAATATTGAAAAGCATTAAAAGCATAATTTTCGAAAGTGATAAGCATAATTCTTTGCATTTTGGAGCATAAAGTGGGTTGCCCTAAAATGACATGTATCTTCGGAATCGCATCCGGCTTTCAATTTAAAACCCAAAAAATTCCAAAACCATCGTCTTCGTCAAAGAACAAACACATATTTTTTTCCTCCATCTCTCCTTCAGCTGTTCAGCTGCATAAAGTTGCGCAATCATAACGAATCGATAATTTTTTTTCACAGCTCTCTCAGCTCTTCGTCATTAACTATAAATATGCGCGTGTAATATATGGACGGTCACACTCCCATGCAAAGACAGGGAAAAGATCATTTTATTTGGCAACAGCAACAGGTGCATTACAAACAACCAATTTCGAAAGAGAAATAAAAAACATATTTAAAGCCATTAGGATTCTCCGATGCTCAGATGCATAAAGGCACTATATCTCGTCTAAAATAAGAGTTCTTTTTTTTAAATTTTAAATACAGAGATGACAATACAATGGCCTGTCCTACATCCAATTTTTTTATCTGTGTGAAGCCAAAGTCGAAGTCCAAGTGAAGACGTCTCTAAGAAGAAGGAGAAAAAAAATTACATCTTGGGCTGAAGTTTGTGTGTGTTTGAATGTGAATGTGAATAGAGCACCTACATATTTGGTATGCACACCTGTTCACCAGAAGAAGAAGATGAAGAAGAAAAAAAGGAGTTTGAGAGTTTGATAGTTTGATCTGCTTGCTCACTTCACTTTGAGCAAGATAGAGTCGCTTTTTTATTTACATATTTAGGAGTTTAGGGGTTCTGATTGTTTGGAGATGAGGAGGTGATCTTTGAGGAAAGCGCTTTTTTCATATAATGCTATGAGACACAAGCAAAGGGTCGTCCGTGGGGGTGTGGGTTATTGGCGGATGGGTAAAGCTGGATGGAAGCATTATGGAAGCCCATTTCATTGTCGAATGTAAATAATTGTCTTGATTATAAGATGATTAATTAGTGTCATCGGCGATTTTAAAAGAAAATTTAGAGGAAAGAAGGTGAAAAAGTGGTAAATCAACGTATGTAGCTTGGGCTAGTTAATCGACTTGAAATTTCTCACCCTCCTATGAAATAATAATGGCAAATCAGAATAATGAATCAGAAAGAATAATCTCTCATATATCGTCGGTGTGACCTGCAATAGCCCCAATTCCTTTTTTGCAGACAGGTAAAGCCTTTACCTGTGTTCAAAAAAAGAAGGAATTAGTGACTTTACATGACTGCAAAAAAGGAATAGGTGCTATATTGCAGGTCACACCGACGATATGTAAATATTCTTAAATCTAATTCCGAAAAACATGTTCGTATAATTCACCAATTATTGAAATGAAAATATTAAAAAGTAATCGGCATCAAGCAAAATTTTATCTTATTCTTAATTCCATACCTTATCTTTGCTTCATGGTATTAAAAAGTAATTTATGTTATTCCATTCCCACTGTTCACGTTCACTTTTCGGAGTTTTTTAAGTATATGAGCAATTCAGGATTTCCAACAATTTCTAGTCTATAATATTTTCAATTCAATCTCTAGCCAATCGTTCGCCGCAACCCACCTACGCACGAATTGAATTACAAAAATACACTCTATTACACTAAGGGGCTTTGAGACTTTTGAATACAAAAATATTTCCTTATATTTTCATTCAATTTTCGTTGAAATGAGTCAGATTTCACTTAACCCACCTAACTTACTTTTGCTCCTAGATGAATCCAATCTATTTCCCTGTTATTCATTTTTTACGCCAACAGCTTGTACCCATTCCTTGCTCAGCGGAGAGAATGAACCTTGGTCTGTGACAAACAGAAAAACAGAATGTGTGCGATGTCCATGTCCAAATCAAAGTTGCTTTTTTATTATTTCACCATCACTTGTAAACTTTATATACATATATCCACTCTGCATACCTAATCCGAAGCATAAAAAAAATGAATGTCTTCGACGTCCACCTGGTCATTTTCTTGAGAGGTATGAGCGTGATTAAAGGATGAGCATTCCATTTTGTTCGATTGTCAGCCCAAATCTAGCGAGATGCGATGCGCGAGCGGAGGGGCTCAACTCTAAAATGTTTTTTTGAAAGAGTTGAAAAGGATTTTGTATTCTAAAAATGGAAGTCTCCAAGTCTTTTAACATTTAAAGAGGGCTGGACTTTTTGAGAATAGATTTAAACTGCCTTTTATAAATAAAGAGCAATTTTCATGAATCATGATCATGTACATATTAAATTATAATTGACAATATCAGAAAATGACTGGACTCGGGAAATTGGATTTACACAGAGAATCAGTCTACATTATTAAATAGTTAAAAAATTATATAGTATTCCTCTAGAATTATTTGAAACACATTTTAGTAAGTGAATTCCAGGATGTAATTAAGCTGCAAATGGAAACGCTGTGAATACGCAGTGCTGATGCTATCCCAGGAAAATAGAATAAAGGGTTTCGCCAGGAAAAAAGTCTCCAAAACTGTACGAAATATTTGCAAATTGTGTGGGATTTATTAATATTATCACACCCCAGTCATTGAATTTTTCCCATCCTTTATATGACATTCGAGTTTTGAACTTTTTTTTGGACAGCTAAAGACGTATTTTTTACGGACAGAATGGAATTCACCTTAAATTATATTTTGTTGGTACATGCCAATTTTAGTTTTTACCAGATTTCAAGCCCTGTGAGTATGTGTGAACCTTGCTTTTATGTTGGCGATTTGGTTGTTTTACATTGCCTGCTTCAGGTGATATACATGGTCGAGTCGAAGGAAATTCGAATTTAGTCTTGAATATTGCTTTTCGCTTCCTTTTACTTGTGGATTTTGAAACGAAATATAAATCGGAAATCATTCTTGCTCTTGGATCTTGAAAAACTTGAAAATATACAGAACGCTGTTATTTCATATGTTATACCTTACCAAGCCAAAGTCAAAAGTAGTCCACCTGGGTGACAAGATTACTCCCACAAAGATGATTGCCAAATGACATGATTCCCACTTGGATGATTACCACCCGGGAGGATTGCCACCTGAGAAGATTCCCACTGGACATGATTTCCATATTTCCTATGTTAGGTCAGGTCAGGTTAGGTTAGGAGGGAATCATCCAAGTGGCAATCATCTCGGGTGGCAATCATCCCTGTGGCAATCGTGTCATTTGGCATTCATCTATTTGGAAATCATCTGTGAAGCACGAAGTAGTCCACCTGCCCTCCATCAAAATTATCCAGAGCAACTAATAAATTGGATCCGATGTGAAGCTCTAGATTAAATCATAAACATCTTTATTCGGGATCCTTTTTTTCTGACCTGACATTACCTGTTAATAAAAGTGTTGGTCTACTGCAGACCCTTCCGCTGATTGTGAGTTTCCAAAATTCGTATGGCGTAAAACAAAATTATAACATTATGAAGATACATTTGGGTAAAAGGGTCATGAATCATGATTAGTTTATTTTTTATTTTTACAAAAAAAACTTTATTTCGTTCCACTCCTCTCTCAATCAAGAAAGGATTGAGACTTCATTTAAAAAAAAAAGATTTTATCCCAACCCTTTTCCCCCTTTACCATATAGCGGAACAATGTCCATATAAGGGAAAATCCTTTTTTCTATCGTCGTCCAGCCTTTTCCTATTCATTTTTGTGTCTTGAAAAAGAATGGACAAAAAATTTTATTCTCGAGGAGCTGAAAAAACTTGCATTTCTCTTTGGGGCGTGTTCGGGTATCGCCTCTCCAAAAAAATGACTTTTAATTCCTATAACGGATCCGGAGTGCGACTTAAACTGGACAGCGGTTCATCTCGTTGTTACATCAGATTTAGCTCTCGAATTTATCTTTAAATTTAAATTGGTTCTTACCATTTTTCCATCACCTTTACGTAGGTGCGTCGGTATACGAAATCTGCCTTCATTCGTACAAAAAAGCATCAGCTTTGAAAGATGCTTAATCATTAATCATATTAGCTATAGTCAAAAGTCAATTGATTGGATTTGAAGCCGTTCCTCAAGTGACCGAAGCAATGGCAGGACAAGGGATCTACTGAGTAATTAAATATGTTATTTACAAACAAGAATTGAACGGCACCTTTCCGCAAACTCACAGTGACATTTTCAACGAAACCTCTCCTTTCTCGCATATACGGTGGTTTGTTTAAATAAATATCTCTAAGTAAGTAATCTTGTGTAAACAAATTAGCAAAATTCGAAATATGTGGAAAACCAAATCTAAGTGTTATACATAGTAGAACGTGTACATAGTACAGTTTTATAATCTAAACAGGAATTGACTAAGTTTTAAGAAGGTTTTCCAAAAAAAATGCAAAAATAGGCAAAATTGGCTCTCTCAACTTGCAAACTTTAAGAGTGAGATTCGGCGCTCGTAGGTGTCACCATGTCACCCATACCACGGTGTAGCCCAACTGTTCTCTTTTTAACGGCACCAAAGATGCACACTGTGCACGGTTACATAGAATAAATATGTGCATATATTGCTATTTTTGTGCCCAACAATATCCCACTCATCCATATCTGGGATGCGGACTACGACAAGGTTCCGTTCCTCCAAAAAGCCCAATCCCTCTCAACAACTCTCAAACCCACTCTTTCATCTTTGGTAGAAATTCCTTTAAACCCTCAAATCTCAGTCCATCTTCATCGTCCTCACCTGACTCATATAAGAGCAGTTTCATGATCCTAGGTAAATCCACAAGAAGCAAGTGCATACTAACAACTTGTAAATACTAGGTAATGTTGTTATCCTCACTCTTCTCATCCGTCGATACACCTGTGCTCCCTCGAAGCAGTTTTTTCTTTCTCGAGTGAAATGAAGTAGAAAAAAGGAAGGATCGGTCTCTCTCTCTCTCTCTCTCAAATCTTAAATCTTCTCTACTACTACTACCACCACCACTGCATGAGAAATTCTTGGACGGCGCCAGCCAGTCGATCATGCACCTGCACCAAGACGAGATGGACAGGTCATCTCACGACCTTGCGAGAGAAGTCGTCTTGGTCTTGTTGAATACCAACACACAATGTGTGATGTCGTCATAAAATGGAATTTTCATCTCTATTATCCCCAACTCTACTCATCTCCTTGTATTGCATTGCATTTCATATATTGCCTTCACTGAGATTACCTAATAACAAAAAGGTAATGTTTTCCTTGTAAGATCGTAACATACACCTGTTGTCTTGGAGGCTGAGAGCCCTTCTGCAATATTTTTTTAATGGTTTCTTCTATCGTCTATGGTGTCTAGAGGGGATTTGCATTTTAT
>JAHZMY010002706.1:0-12480 GCA_027743915.1 Seira sanloemensis | reverse complement strand
GAGGAAAACCATGTTCGCTACTATATCAACCAATTCCAAATATGAGATAAGTGATGTGCGTATTAACTCTCAATGGTGACGACTACTTTTGGTAGGAATGCATTTTTAATTACGTTTGGAAGTGGGATACATCCCCTGTGAATTACTATTGTTTTTTTACTCAATTTGCCAGTCTCATCTCGAGTCCAGTCATTACATTATATTTTTGAAGTATAAATTGACTAAAAGTAGCTTTAGATCGAAGCCAAAATAATGAAATACTTTCGTAAGTCTACTTATACATAAGGTGTCTATAGTGTCTAGAAAAATATATTAAAATGTAGTTGAAAGTCACTACAAAGTAGAGAGTGGAGAGGTCATTGGGACATTGTGATTTCTTTCATGTTTCGTAATTTCTGTAAGGCTGCAAAATTGCTAAAAGACTACAGACTGCTCTCTTTCTGCCTAATTTCCCGTAATAGGTCTAGATTCTAGCTGTAGGATTTATGTATGTAATTTGAGTTCAAGACTTTTTATCAAAAGTTAATAGGCCTTTCATTCGACATCTTTTGCTGTTGTGTGGATATTATTGCAAGGAAGTTTCGGACATCTTCAAAAAGGATTTTCATGATGGTATTAGTTTCATGGTGATGCAAATCAAAACCAAGCGGTGTAAATGCGAAGGCGACACTCATTTTTAAAAGTCAATCATGTCTTTGAGTATGTAAAATTGTGCATTTTTTACAGACGCCTTGTAAATCCATTTTCAACGCAACTTTTGGTATGTACTTACTATGGACTTATGACGACTGTTAAAATCCTGTAAAAGAGTTCGAATCCTCCTAACGTCCAGAAAAGGTATTCGCGTACTTACCCACTGACTACATAGTAACAAGTTATTGATTGTGAGTCTTTTGACATTGTCATATACCTGCTTTGAGCGTGTCTGTGAGAATGAATGTATGTATATGTATAATGTGTATGTCATTTTATTTTCGATCTCACTTCCGAAAAAGTAAGAAAAAATAATTGATTCCGTTGAGAAGAATATTATTACGTAATAGAATAATGTGTTTTTCGGTGAAGCCTTCAACGTTCAACCTGAAATTTGTATTTTGATGACAAGTAAATACACACAAATGAATATTTCGTACGATTGTTGACATGTTAAGTTGTAAATCATCCAACGATAATCATATCTACGAGAATATACATAGGTAAAAATATTCCGTACGTAATTTCAATTGTTGACTATTGTCAACGACGAGGCTTGTGGAAAGAAACTTATGCGTAGATACAGTATCCCTATATTTGATATGACGGTACTTCCTATTTTAAATGGATAATTGTGTCAAGCAAGTAATTCTTTACGTGTTAGAGAAATCAGCCAAATTACCTTAAACTCACCCAGACCCGGGAAACGAGTAATCAACAAATTATATGCACCTTGAAAATATGAAATGTGCAAGCAATGAAAATATATTGATATGCAAGGTAAAAGCAAAAAGATTTTTTTACAGTATCATGTAAATACAAACATGTCCTCTGAAATAAATACTTAACATCCTGCCGTAATCTATAAAAGAAAAAAAATAGCTGTACAAATGAAAGGTGAGAGTTCAAGAGGGCACGTGTAATATACATTGTTTTCAAATTTGCATTTGCATGAGTCGACGAGTCTATTACTCGAGTCTTCTCTTACTCTTGTCTATGATATTTGGTGTGCATGAGAGGCAATATTGGATATCGTTTTGAAAAAAATGTTTCTGTTATTGTTCTTCAAATAAATAAATGAGTGCGACAGTTGAAAAATTGACTTGTAGGATACTTGTAGGATATGATACTTATTTCTTGGCGAACCATACCCTTCACTCATTTGTCAATGCATTGAGACGACCTGTGTTCATGTAGCTTTACAAGACTTCAAAAACTCGACAATTTTTATGAAGCATACACTATTATTACCTGCCTAAATGCTTTATTATATTTCAAATATAAATGCCTTTTTATAGGCTATTCATTTCATGCATAACTTTTTCATGGTATACCACGCCTAACAGTAAAGTTGGGATTTAAAAACTCCATGGAAGTAGAAAGGCTCGCTCCATACTTTGAAAAAAACAATGGAAATGATTCATTTCATGATTTCATATCATACATGTCTGTTCTGTTCACCGGCGCCCTTTGTTACAAGAAAGCTATAAATATAAATAAATGGTATAAAAGCCATAAATGGGTAAGAAGCTATTATTATTAATAACTACCTTTTTCATAAGGTCGTATATTTGCGGTTTCATGAAGTCGCCAACATCCAGCTTTGCACATGCATTTTTAAAAAGTTCCTTCAAGTCACGAGTCGCCTCAAAAGGACCTTTGCATGCTAATCTCCTCACAATTTTATTTTTGTTCCTTTTCGGAAGTCGGACTGGGTGCTTGAAAACTACATCAAACAATGGACAAAGAAACCCCAAATCGGCACGAGTCGCATTGACGAAAGTCTCTGTGGCTTCTACCTGGAACTTGAGTGAAGCCATGCCTGTCTTGCCTATTGCCGCCTGTCTTGCCTATTGCCATTGCCTACAATACAATGTACCCACAATGTACCCCGGAAAGCAGGACTACGAGACTTGTTCACACTCTCGCATAAATACATGCACCATCACTTGTTCAGCTTACATGTGCGTTTTGAGTAATAGGTGTACATAATTTTGTATGTGCATGCAACCGCACCTAATTAAACATCATTTGACTTTTCACTACACTTCACTAGCACTGGAACGAAGGAACATCATCATCAATTTATGTGGACGATGTGGACGGCCTGGGCTCTGACTGTGCCTTCTTGTATATCCTGTTGGACTCGAGTCGAGTTGTTCGAATACTTCGAATCTACTCTCACACAAAACGAATCAATGGACGAGTGAGTGGTAGAGAGAGAAGATTCTGCCTGTGTGTAAGTATCAACAAGTGTAAATGCTCAAGTCCACGTAAAATTATGATAATAAAAATTGTCAGTTATTTCATTGAAAATTGTTACAGTTATTTATATATTTTAGCGATATATTTATGACGTTACAGTTATTCGTATCTACTAATCCCACGTTTGTGGGACAGCGATATGGCTTCCAACTTTGCTTCAGTTTCTTAAAGTGAATTTTTTAGTTACAGCGTTCTCCAAGGTATTTTTAATGATCATATAACTAAGTAAAAATGTTACAACGTAATTAAAAAGTACAATTTAACTGCATTTTTGTCTGTAGGGTAGACCCAATCTAGACTTGAGAATCCGAAATGGCCGGCATCAACGTTCGTTCCTTGACCTCTGATAAGCTGTTGAGATATGAAGCACTACGACGCGACAGCAACGCGTCGTGGAACGACATTGAATGGGGAGAAGTAGAGCTGAAAAGTGGTAAGCTTGCCATTTCAAGAAACTTGACTTTATTTCTGTCTTGATTAGTTATTAATGTTTTATATAGAAACCGAACAAATCCTTTTCTCTTCTCTACTCAAGGGAAATGGCATTTTCTAGGGGACAGGGAAAATTGGGTAATAGTAACACTTATCGTGAAATTACTTTTTGGGAATACGAGAATTTCAAATTATGTGTCTCAAATTACTATAATTTTATTCATTCATTCATTTTTGTAGTTTTCATTGTGCCAGTTCTTATTTGAAAACTTAGCTTCGTTTTTTACATTTCCCTTTTCATTATTATTTTTTTAAAATAATTGTTTGGATTATATTTTAAATACACATTGTATTGTACAATGATTCTGGATTATATTGACTCGTTCACAGGCACTGGAGATCCGGACAATGAGACCGAGGTCAATATAAGGAACACCAATCCTGCGTTCAAAGAGCTTTTTGAAGCTCAGAGGCTAGAAGTGAACCTGACTACCCAAGAGGGGAAGAAGGGGGATGGATATTGCGACGTTGTTTTTGTCGCGGATGATGGCTGTGTTCCAGTGCACCGTGTCTTCCTCGCGGGGAAATCAGAGTTCTTGGATCAACTTCTTAGGGACAACCTAAAAGTAAGTGAAATTTTTAGAAAGATTTTTTTATATTAATAAAGCTCATGGCTGATGACAATTATTACACATACAATTATTTACATTATTTACATCTTCATGTTGTATTTTCAGATTTCAGTGCCAACTTTGGATAATTCAATCATGATAACTTTGCCGGGAGTCAAAGTGAGGTGTATTCGCATTGTAGTAAGCCTTCTGTACACTGGCCAAACCGCGTACTATCAGTACGAAGAAGAAGATGTTTCCACGCTGATGAAGATGCTTCAGCTGAGTTTGACTAGAGAGAAGTCATTGTATGATCCCTCCAAAATGAGCAAGAAGAAACGAGTGAAGCTGATTTCCGGGTTACGTGTGCAAGAAAACCAAGCGGAAAACGCTGCTGATGCTGATGCTGACATCATGTTTCTTCAGTCAACGAGTGTAACACCATCAACTTCAGGCTCAAGCCGGCGAGCCTCCCTCCGACCAACTCCACCAACGCCTCCTCTAAACACTCCGGGAAGTTCACAAGGAAACTCTACAATTATGCGAATACTTCCAGAAATTCAAAAGGTTCCACCAGGCAGTCTTCTCCCGAAAATACCGAAGGAGCGAATTCAACGAAGAATTGAAAATAACGAGTCAAGCGATGACGAGGAGGAATCCAGCAACACTCAAGATGAACCCAATCCAGAACCAAATGAGGAAAACGATCCACCCTCACCAGTTGCTGAACCAGTAGCTTCAGGATTGCAGTCTGCGGAGTATACGAAGAGTAAGGAAACCGAAAAGTTAACTGCCTCGCCCAAGAAAGGCCAACCTGGTAAAATAACTGACAAAACTGGGAAGAAACGGAAGCCAAGTGGATCATCCGCTGAGGAAGATGAGAAGGAGGATGAAGCACCTCGGCAAAGAAAGTCTAGAACGAAATCTAAGTATGAAGAGCTGTGTGAGGATGAGTACGTTCCAAGTGGAGAAGAGGAGGAAGACAAGGAGGAGGATGACCAGGAGGAAGGCGTTGATGAATCGGAGAGCGTCGGCGATTTTATCAGCAACGAAGATGATACGTCTGATGAGAGCATCCAAAGACGCCCACTCACGAGGGGCAAGGTCAAGGAGAAAAGACAGGAAAACCCTACTGCCCGAAGACGACGCTCCAAACGAACACGTGCGAAAACTAGGAAAAGAATAATGACGCCTTCACCCTCACCCACTCCTGAACCAGAACCAAAACCGTCATGTAAGCACTTTAAATACACACGTTCTCACACTTTTATACGCAGAATAAAAATGTGAATTTTGTAAACTATTTGTTTGTTAAGCGGCCCGCAAGCGACGCGTTTCTCAACCAAGTGGGGGGCAGTCCAAAAGTCACGCTCAGGAGCGACGCCGTACCCGAGAGAAATCGGGCGAAGAAAGCCTCGATTTCAAATGTACTTTCTGCCAAAAGCAACATGGCTCTGTTGCAGGTAACTTTGATTAATTAAGGGGTATTTTTTCTCTTCACTAATTTTCATATTTTCTTTACTAACTCTATAACCACTCTTTCCTCAGAGCTGACTAGCCACCTGGAAGCTTCATGTGGAAGTTACATGACAGGAATGTACCGTCTCTCTGACCGTGAAAAATACTGCGATACTTGTCAAGCCTTTTTTACAACTAGTACGGTGCAATATTTCATAGAACACGTGAGGGTCTGTATCTGCAGCGCAAAGCCAAATCGGAGAAAGAATCCCAAAAGAGGTACTGACAAGGCAAAGGGCAACCGCAAGGGGCAGCCTGAGACCAAAACTAGTTCCCCTACCAATGAGGTTGCTTCTACGATAAATGCTGATGTGGCGGTTGCGCCCACTCCTGATGATGCCGGTGTTGCTTCCGCTGCACCTCCCGCCGCCAACGCTAGTATAAAAGTCGAACCAGACGCCATCCTACCACCAGACATTTTATCTGTTCATGGCCCCACCATTGCTCTCGATAACCTAACGAATGATATGATAAGTCGAATGATTGACATGGTGCGAAAGAAAAAGAACGTCACCATCAATCGTCCAAAGATACCCGGTAAACCTTATGTGTTTCAAGGAGCGGCGAGGAAATTCGTACCAAAATCTGGAAAAAAGTCCGAAACCGTCCGAAAGTCTGCAAAACCGAAAAAGCCCAAGAAGAAAAAAGCCACAGCGGCTTCGACCTGCCCAGAAGTCGACAGCACCATCGCCTCTGCCGCAGGGAGTAGATCTGAAATTCTTCGCATGCATGGGCGAAATTCGATGAGCTCTATTGTCCCAGATAGGGCTTCCTTTTCTCCTCAGTATGTCTCCACTCCTGGAACGTTTGTGAAGACGGTGACGAAGGGCAGAAAGGAAAACAAAAAGGATAACCGCCTGGGGCCAAAATCGACTAAAAGAAAATACGAAGAGGGGGAAGAGGCTGAAAGTGAAGATGCTGTGCCGCCAAAGAAAGCTTCCAAGGCAGATTCCAAAGAGCCGAAAAATGCAGCTGCTGTAATTTCCACTCCCATTCTGTCGGATGTGGCGAAACGAGCACGTTTAGAGATGGAGGGAATCACAAGAAACAAGGAGACTTTGGCGCCGGACACACCTGAGCCTGGAAAAAAGAGTAGCCAACCCGACCGCCGGCTGCAGAATGAGGAGGATTCTTCTCATTCCGGGGACCGAACTCCACCTCTCCCGTCATCAAAGAAGACAAACGTGGAAGTGTCTTCTGGCAGGATGTTGAACACTAACTGCCCAAGACAACTGGATGCAACGAGACTGCAAAAGGACTTAGATCAGTTGAAGGTTAAGATGTCTGGCTCTGAATCAAATCCGCAGAAGACACCACCAACTACATCCGAAAAAGGAATGGAAGTTGCTGAAACTGAGAGGAGCTCAAGCCAAAATACTGGTTCCACAAAAAGTGACTCTCGCGAACTAACCAAGACACAAGGAGACGCTGCAAAAACGTCTAAGTCTGTCCGAGACAATACTTCTGAGGCGACCCGTGATTTAAATGCTTCTGCGGAAAACGCCACAAACAATAACCGAGAGACAACAGCAATCCCGGCAGAATGTGTAGAGCCAACTTCAGTAGCAGCAAAGGACAACTCTTCGCACCCACAGCACAAGGGTCACGTAGAAAAGTCTTCCCCAATCGGCATGATTAGTGCTGGTCAAAGCGTGGCTCCAAGTTTGACCAGTGTCCCGCTTTCAGCTGTGATTGGTGTTCCTTCTACGACCAACCAGTCTCAGAGTGAGAAGACTTCTAGCGTTATGCCGACGCCAGTTGTAACAATGACCAGCTCAAATCAGAGATTAAATTCAATTAGAAATCAATTACGCCGTCAGATCGCTGTTAGGTCATCTCCGCGCCCCGCAAGACCTCACGTTCCTGCCGCAGTGATCCCTAATCGCTCCGTGGCTCCCAGGTTTACAGCACCATTGCCTGTCCAGACACCTACAACTATTACAGTAGCGCAACCTACTCCCACTCCGACTACAGTTGTAGCACCGCTTCCTGCTCCACCTCCAACCCAAGTCCAGGTGCCTCCTGTTGTCCGTAGCCCTCCGGTGGAAGTACCCCCAGTGCCGACCCAACCCGCTCCCCCCGCCAGTGCTCACCCTACTTCTGTGGCGCAACAAACTGTGACAGAGACCAATCAGTTTTCGCAACCTCAAGCAAACCAGATGATGCCACCTTCGCCAAATGTTGTGTACGGCCACCGCATTCCACAGACAACTTCTATAATCCCTGCTACAGCTGCTTTGAACACCCTGCAGCCTCAAACCGCTCCACCCCTGCCACCGAGGACTCCAGTGCCACCCTACAACCAGCAGGGTTTTCAACCAGTTATCAATAGTGTCTTTAGCATTACTCCAGTTCGTCAGTCAGCTTTGCAGCCTCGAATCCTTCATCCTCAACAGCATGGACAGCTTGTGACTACTTCTCAGCAGCAACACATGGTTGCACAGACGACGCCTGCACACATGTCTTCCCATGCTAGTGTGGCTGCTCGTATCGCGCCGCGCGTGTCTCAACAGCAACACCGGATTTACACGCAAATCAACAACCCACTTGGCAGGCCTATGAGTCCGACGCAGCTGCCAGCATTCAACTACCAGACTGCAGTGGTTCCTCAACAACGTGTCGCTTCTGTTACCCCCGTCAATCCCAACTATATGCCGACGACCAGCGCGCCCATTTCTAGACAACAACATCAGGCACCTCCACAACCGTCCATGAATTTATTAGGAATGAACCACGCAGGATATATCCGGGAACCACCGGCTCGTGCCATAATTCCCAGTTTTCCGCCACCAAGAGTAGCTCAGTCTGGAGCCGCGGGGATACTGCCGGCGGCCAATTTGAATACTCCGTCACAAATTCGCAGCAACCAGGCACAGGGACAAAATATGGCAGGAGTGGAGGCAACTAGGCACGCCATGCAGTTCCAATTACCACAACAGCGTCAAGCTCAGCAGCACTTCCAACATCAGCTTCCAGGGTCGCCCAAGGACAGTCTCAACAGATCAATCGTCAGCAAGTCATGCACAGTCATGTACAGAGTATTCCCACGCTCAACAACAACAATAACAGCGTGAGTGCGTTGTCAAATCTGCGTGCATCTGACCAATTAGTTGCTTCCCAATCGGTGGGAGGAGCGCAGTACGTCAGGACCGGGGTCTCCTCCTCCGGGCCGCTAGCTGCACCGCCAAACCCAATTAAATGTGCAGGATGCAATCTATTCTTCGACAGTCAAGAGAATTATGACGCGCACATTGAAAACGGATTCTGCTAGTATACGGTGAACTTGCTGGAGCCGAGTCCAGGTTTGTATGTTCGGATAACACTTATTCATGAATCAATAGTTTTTACCACAGAATTGTGATATAGTCTTGCCTACGTCAAATCATGCTTATTAATTTTTAAAGAAAAATAACTAAATATTAGGATATATGTAATGTACCTATGTATTTTTAAGAGATTATGGTTAGCTTCCATTTTCCTATGAATCTTTTTTGACCGGATCTGAAATTAAAGTAGTTGTAGTATCGTGTACTAAAAGTGAAAGTGTAAAAGTTTAACGTTTAGCGAGTAAAAGTAATATTTGTAAATCCGTGTCTAATTTAGACTGAAAAAAATCAGAAAACCGAGCTCTTCTAATTGGTACTTCTATTAGTGCTAGTAAGTGATTGTTAAATATTGTGACTACTGTGAAATTATTTAATGTTATTATATGAAATATTAATAGAATGTTCTGAAAATATAAAAACTAGAAAACTGTAATAAAAGTTTAAAATTATGTGACCATGTGTACAAATTTCGTTCGTTTGGGTTTTGTTTTCATTTGTCATGATCAATATATTTCATGAACATGTTGATTTGCAAGAGTAATGGCATCCATCTTACTTTTACAATGCGACGTGGCTGCGATCTAATTTTCTTCGAGATCTTGACAAGGCCAAATGTCTCTTCATTCTTTAATTATGATTTGCAAGAGTAATGGCATCCATCTTACTTTTACAATGCGACGTGGCTGCGATCTAATTTTCTTCGAGATCTTGACAAGGCCAAATGTCTCTTCATTCTTTAATTTAAAATGCAGCATAATTCATCGCTCTCCTGCGCATTTCAGATGTAGGCCACTCATAAATTTGGATTTAAAACTTTCTTTGCTCACAAGCATATTTCCAACGATAAGCGCGATATGATACATACATATACAGCATGATAACACTCGTTCCTTGAACTTCCGCTATGCAAATATAAGACAAGTACAAATCCTTCAGCGTAATGCACGCCGGCAAAGCACATTTTCTACTAATTCATCACAATATGTAATGCACATTTTTATTGTCCGGATTACAAAGGATTATCTCAGATTTAGCTATAATCTGCAAAGTTCAGAAATGTCATAAAGTTACAATAAAATGGTTTGAGCGCAGAATTCTTGATTCGCCCCTACTCAATCGCTTGCCAGTCATTGGCGTAGCCTTCCAAACATACAATAAGAAACGGATTCAATAGAAGAGTCCTTCGGTTCACGAGGAAATTCACCAAACCCGATCTAACGTTGCACGCATAACCTGCTGAAATGCGAAGGGAAACGGACGACTCTCCGTTTGAAAAAGTCAAACCAGATATTTTTGCATCGTAGGCAGATTGGAAATGTAATGACCATGAAATTGTTCCAAGAAAATTCCCATTTTATTTTTACCTGGTGTAAAAAACACTGCCGTCGCACATCGCCTCTTCGGCCTACTCATCTCTTGTAAAAAAATCCCGAGTTTAATAAACTTATTGGTAGCGCGTCACGGTGTCATCACATCATCCCACTTTGGCACTGATCCTCAATCCGTCAATGAAAGAGAAATAATGGAGTCAATCATGCCGCAGAATATTTTTATTCGCATAGGTCTATTTATTATTTCTAGAAAATAGTCTTTTTTCTGTTCTGTACATCATTACGTGCAAATGTACATCCACATGTCATAAAAGTCTTGATTTGTTGTTTGGTCTTCATTCTGAAAATCGCAACCTCAGATGTCAAACAGAAAAATTATGTATGAATTTGTGCACAATATATATGGAATTATATGGATCTGTGAATGGAGTATTTGAATTATGAAGAATACGCAAAATGACTTTTCATGATAATAAGCATGATGCCATTTATTTGCACAGGGATCATCGTAATCAATTCTCAACTACGTATTTGAAGGAGCCTTCCGAAAAACTATAAATTCCGCGTTCAACACGGACAGATTACTTCACTCCTCCTGCATAAAATGGCGAGAGGTTAGACTACCAGCGAACATTTTAGAGTCATAAACCTTGTCCCGGATTAAGAGCCTCCTTGTCGTCGGCAACAATCTCATTGTAGTACAATATATTTTCGATTTGTCACATTAACTATCACTTTCAGAATGGCACACCTGTCGCTGTAGACAAAGCCATTGCCGCAACCAACTGCGTTTATGAAATATTGCGACAGCCAAAAAAAGTCTGGATTTTAACCCAGAGCATATATAATTACCAGCGCTAATTTTCTACAAAAAAGTGTCTTTCACAATACGTGAAACATTTCAAGATTCCATTTCCCTTTGAAACTAGTTGAAATTTGCAAATTGAAGTTTTAACTTTTAAAAATGAGCAAATTAAGGACACTCGCCGTTAGCCTATTTTTCCCCGCCCTGCTGGTGTTGGTGACCCACACCGTCAGCATTCCGGTCGACGGGGACGCAGGCCCGGCACCAGTCCCTTCCAATCCTGTCCCCGTCAACCAGACTGAGCCGAAACTGATAGACTTCCAGGAAAGCCGAAAGTATGTGTTGCCAAATTAACTGAATTTCAGACTCGTGCCAATATTTCTTTAATAATTAAAGTCTTTAATGAAGGCTAACCGGAGTCCAGAATCATCCCGAGAGTCGCGTCCACATCGTCGTTGGCGAAGACAATGGTTTCCAGTACACGGTGGACGGTCACACCTACTCCCGCGAGAGAATCGCCATCTCTGGCGAGTACTTCAATGACGAGCTGCATGGCTATGGATACGTCCGCTTATTTCTCGTCGCTGAGCCGAGTATCGCGTACTACGCGGTGAGGCCGTTGCGAGACCGGTTGGACGTGTACGTTCAGAACTACTACTACGAAGAGTTCTTCTATACCGTGTACACACCGTACCCAGTTACCGGGTATGATTTGGACCACGGGCAAGTAAATGCCACGGCAGTGCTGGTGACAGGGCCGTCACGAAGTGCTGTCCACGGGAAGAGAAGCGCACAGGGCAAAGACAGTGGAAAATCCGCGCTGTACACCACTAGAAAAGCTTAAATGCTCGAATCGGGGCAAAGCAAGATAGATAATGAGGACAGGTTTTATTCAACATTGCAATAAATTTGACTGTATTTTACAAAGAAAAAGTCTTGTAATTAAAAATTCACTACGGAATAAATCGACTATACGTATATATGAGCATATGTCATATTTCGAATCTTCGCAAATACTAAATATTTTGAAGCTCGTATTACTACTCATTTGCTTTGTAGACTAGAATTTGGTCAATAGTTCGGCTCATGAGTGAGTCGAGGTAGGTCGTTTTTGCCTGTTTTGTAATCTCTCTGAACGGGCCAAAGTGAATGGATGTGGGTCTCATGCTCCTCAGATACTTCCTGGCCAACTTTGAGTGTCGGCTTTGACTCACCGCGAGCCTCGTCCAGTGACCCAGCATGAAGCTGCTGAACTCATATGGATACGCTATGAAAGGTATCAAGGCGCACTTGAAATTCACCAAGTTGAAGAAAGTGATGACGCACGGAAGCCAGGCGATTTCGAGTGGGAGACTGTCCAGCCTCGTGATGACCACTCCGGTCGTTACCATGAAGAGAAAGTAACACGCGCCAAGTAGAACCAACGTGCTGGCTGAACAGTAAGCGTGTCCATGAAGATGCAACCTGGAAAAGTGACGGAAGAGGAAAATCCCTGCAAA
>JAHZMY010002705.1:0-14565 GCA_027743915.1 Seira sanloemensis | reverse complement strand
TTGCTCTCTCGCTGCTTCTCAGAGTCCTCGATCCTATTCATACATCATTCTCTCATTTTCACTCTCGCCTTAAGTATGTTTGGATGGTTGTAGTAAGAGCTTGAATCCTTCTCGTACTTGGCTAATATGACGATGGGCATTCTCAGATACTTTTTCTCGTCTTCTTTTCCTTCTGCCTGAGAAATGAAACGAGAGTCTTCTTCATCATAATCATTCGTTATGCTTGCCATTTTATCTAATACGTAATTATATTAAAGTAATGAGTTTGTCTACTCGTTTCGGATGGATCTCTTCTTGTTATGAGTTCCCTTGTCGCAAATGCCCATAAATATTTCCCCTTCTATTCTACTCCAAGCGCACGATATCCATTGAAACGGATTACGACAAGAAGAGTGATAGGCACAATCACAAGGATAACTCGAATGGAAGAACGCTTCCATAATCTTCCAATTAATCGTAGCTACCCAAATAAAAATAGTTCTTGAGGATTCATGTAACAGTTAAAGCTAAGAAAAACACTTTTATTCTCATACAATTTATTTTATTTTTCTAGCGTACTATACATAAATATTATAAATTAAAACAACTCCGTTATACTCTAGAGTAATCTATTCAATAAGAAGAGTAATTACTGCGTTATATTATATCATAAAACGTTTATCATCATCATTAGCTCGCCTCCACTTACAAAAATAGTTTTTATCAGCATTATAAACCATTTTCCCATACGTGTTCTTCTCCGAAGTAGATTAAATTTTTCTTGACTTGTGTAAATAAAAAGTGTTTCCTCTATCTCACTTTTTAATAAGCTGTATAACTTTTCATTAATTTATTGTATCAAATGTGCATTCAAAAGGAAAAAAAATCTTATTAAATGGCAATCTATGTAGGCAACATTTTAGTCAAATACGAGCACATCTTATTCAAACATAGCTATATAAAGTATGTATATTTGTGTTACCAACAAGGTAGTACTATATAGTCCATAAAGCAAACATGATTCCGTCATTATTATTATCATTTTGCCACACAACAAACAATCCATATTACTCTCTAGCCATCGTCATCTACCATTTTCATCCTCTGACAGGATCTAGTTTACAAATTTTTAATTAATGATTAATCATTAATTAAAATTAATTGGCTTGTGAAAAATTCTTTTTTGCGTGTGATATCAACTTCTCTTTCTTCTCTTAGGACGGCTTTACAAAGTCAAACAAAACTACTTTTTTGCCATACTACAAGACGACTTACAAAAAGAGGAAAAACGATTGTATAAAGTGCAGGAGTAGTAGGCAAAGATGAGAGAGAACCAATTATGAATATTTTTGTTTAAAAAATATATGTACAATGTGTGTGCAACAACTCTCGGCCAGGAACAACACATTTTTGTTCCACCATTCGCGTCATTGCATTTATACCTTCAATGTTTTAAAAAAATAATGAAAGTATTATTACCAGCTAGTATTTTTCCAACGCCATCTCTGATGCTACTTTACATATGTATTAATATTGCTGTTACGGTTAATATCGCCTGTGTAATAATAATAATTGTACATGTAATGGGGACAGGATCAAGTGTGACCAATTTAAATTTATTGTTTAAAAAATATATCTACAATGTGTGTGCAACAACTCTCGGCCAGGAACAACACATTTTTGTTCCACCATTCGCGTCATTGCATTTATACCTTCAATGTTTTTAAAAAAAATAATGAAAGTATTATTACCAGCTAGTATTTTTTCAACGCCATCTCTGGTGCTACTTTGCATATGTATTAATATTGCTGTTACGGTTAATATCGTCTGTGTAATAATAATAATTGTACATGTAATGGGGACAGGATCAAGTGTGACCAATTTAAATTTACAGTTTTGGTAGGTTAGATTATGTCAGCGCTTATAGCATAATTTGAGTCAATCATCTAAGCGAATAAATATCAATAATAATACATGCCTAATTTGACTCACCGAAAGGCAATGAGAAACCAATGTGAGCTAGCCTAGCTCAGCTAGGCGCCTAGGAGTTATATATTTCAATATTACAATGTCATATAAAGTAAAGAATGCTGTATATGTATGTCTATAATGTGGATATTCTTTACTCCTGCAACTCTGCACTATGTGTTAGTGTGTGATATAGGATTATAGGAAATATGTAACGAGCGTGGCTACTATCATGTATGTATACCTGAACTAATAAGTTATGTCTGTACAAGCAATTAAACACGATGGATCATTTAGTCTTTTATATAAAATGTAATTGTGAGCTGTGGACGGCTGAGAATGCTAATGCGCAAACACGTACATTTGCAAAGAAAAACTTCATCCCCGTGCATACAAAAACTGCACTTGGTTTTCTTTTGCCCAAAATAATTATATTAATGGGACTGTACCACTTTCAGGTGATATGGAGCTGAGCGTATACATATACATACATATGAGCAAGAAGGACTGGTTTTATAACTTTGTTTTCATAAAGAGACATGAAAAAGTTGCTTTTTCTTGTTTTCTGATGGGTTGGCTGTAGTTATAGCATGTCCAGAATAATAATTGATATTTCGCTAATTAGCGACTCGACTGAAACATCTCCACCGACGGATTATCTTCTTTCTTATAGGAGGTCTCCACTCTCTCCACTTTACCCTCGATATATATTATTCTTTACCTGTTTATAAATAAATAACGATACGGGGAAAATCACTTTGGTTGACTCGATAAGCGACGCTTCTCAACCTACCACAGGTTTGCTCGTTATTATTGCTAAAAATATTGGAAGGGCAATTCGAAAAAGTGCATCGTGTACGACGATGTATATAAAAGCCAACAATGTCGTTTAGCAAAAGTACTCTTGTCATTATTACATGTAACGTAATCATTAGAAGGCTTTTGGTCGACGTATAATAAAAGACTTTTTGGCTCAACTATTTGATTCAATGATGTAGACAAGTTTGGCTTCGTTTGAAAGCTTTTTTTTCCTATTTGAATGTTCCTTACTTCGTCTCATTATAATTGCTTCAATGCTGAATTTTAGGCTGAGGCTTGTGGGCAGATAACTTGTCTGTGTCATCTTTATTAGCATATTATTTCTCTGTGCCATTAAACAAGTTTATACAATCCCAAAAAAAGCGTATGACAGAGACGTAATTTTCTGATCATTCGTCAATCCACTTGTAATAGTCAACATCACTGACAATAGGAGCTCTTGCTTTAACGCGTTAGGTGTATTGTTAATTGTTTTCAAAATAATTGCATATGCTCTGTCGTTCGAAAGGGGGAGAAAAGGGGGAAGCAAAACACTTATGATAAACAACCTTCGGACAAAAAAAACAAGGACATTGCTGCAAAAGGTTATGGAGGCAGTGGCGGCTGATCTGTATGTTTTCACGATTGAAAATGAATCTTGCAGCACTAATGCCTCCAATTAAAATTGACAAAAAATGCAAAGTCAATCATTTTGTTCTACATGCGTGTGGTTTCCAAATCCATGCAGTTTTAGTTTTTTCTCATCAGCATGTCATTATTAATATGTTTGATGATGATGATGATTGATAATTAATAAAAATCCTTTTGATTTTTTTTTATTTCAGAGTGTGTGATCAGTGGTTCACGGAAACGTTAATGCTGATCCAGAACATTTATTGGACTTCAAAACTTTCGTCAACTACATTGGACAAATATTTTACAACCTACTTCAATCAAGATACATGAGCAAAAATAATTTTATTCGTCCGATTTTTGTTAGTATTTTCAGTGATGCAATAAATAAATTTAAATAAATAAAATACTTTACGACCCAAAATACAACATAGGTAGTAATTCCAAGTCTGGCAAGAGGTAAGCATTTTTTAAATATTACATAGATGCCATTGATTTTAATGTAAAAATCTAATGTGAAATTGTTGGAACTCCAAATCTGCCGTTAATGTCATTGCATGGGACTTAGTAATTACTGATAACAAATGCATAGGTACATATCGCTATGTGAATCATTGACATTGCTAATTGGTACTGCAGTTTTTCCTGAAAGGTCATTTGAGTGCACAAATTATAGTCTATTATTGGACGTGATATATAGATACATATTATGCATTAAATATTGTTGATGCTTCGTAAGTATAAATATCAACCACCAATAAAAAGCGCCAGATATAGCTTTTAAAAGACACGGCGATAGAAAACCAATTATATGGAACTGTGCTCTTTTTCCACACTGTACAGGTTCTCAACTTTGATTTTTTTATCGAATAAAAGGTGCATATACTCCCACACGAGTTTTTGGGAATTTCAAACTTGAAATGATACTCTCCTTGATTCCTTTACGACACCAGCCAACTCAGAATGAACATAGTTTAATGACTGTCATTAGCCAAAAAGTTGTAATGACTTCCCGTTAAATCTTCGTGGAGCTTTATAATGTATAATGATGAGTTCGGCTGTAAGAAGGCAGCCAACTCAGAATGAACATAGTTTAATGACTGTCATTAGCCAAAAAGTTGTAATGACTTCCCGTTAAATCTTCGTGGAGCTTTATAATGTATAATGATGAGTTCGGCTCAAATGAGTGTGCCCTGCCAAAAGAATAAAAGAAGGAGGCATGTTGTTCATTTTACTCTCTTTTCTCTCCAATTTTACGAGGACGTTGACGAGCTATAATGGAGAGAGATTAATGAAGATGGGCAAAACACTTGGTTCGTAACCTTCGATGCTTTTTATCAAATTCAAATGAGAAAGTTGTCATATGCTTATAAGCTTTTGGCACAAGTTACCATCATTGCTGTAGCAGGGCAGCAGTAAAGTCACTGGAATTGTTTCCTCCATTTACAAGTTGATGTGAATTTGCAAGATTGTGGTAGTTTATGAAACGGATCAGCTATTAGAATTCTGAAAGGATCAAAGTCATTTTCTTATCCGAATGAATATAAATGGCGTACATAATATCTTCATTTCATGTTTTTCAACAATAATGACATTTTAAATTGGCCATTAGTATATCAAGTCTGGGGTGAAACGTTTGATTTTAATCTTAGAATACCTGTGTGTTATGTTGAGACTCGTTAAAAATGTACCAAAAAAACAAAAAAGTTTTATATGTAAGCCCTCAATAAAAGATGCTTTCTTAATCATTACCCTCACTATTTCTTGATTTACTTAATTTGAGGTTTTTGTCAAATTACTACTATTTCAATTCTGAAACTTTTAAAAGGGTGATATGCCTAAAGCAACCGTTGAGCGTACACATAAATCTTGCGATCCTAAAATGAACAAAAGGTGAAGTACAAGAAAGTTTTATATGAAATAAAAAGAAGTGTCCTATCCTTTTTTGTTTCCCTTTCGTGTGTGCAGAAAATGCGGTAGACGAATCGGAGGCACGAGAAAAGAAAAACTTTTTGCTTTTTACAAGGCAATTCTTAAGCCATTACTTTCTATTTCTGAGTTAACCGAGGATAATGGTGTAGGGGTAATAATGATGATTTTGGAATAGTCCTAAAATAAAAGACTCCCTTGAGATAACTGGAACAGAAAAAGGAAAACGAAGATTGGGAATGAAATTCTCAGAGTCCGGAAATCAAGAGGTTTTTTTTGTGTAGCATCCAGAGAAGGTAACTACAATAGTTATGGGAATGATGGTGCCGCTGCTGGTTTGGAGCAGGATAGGAGACACTCTCTTGAAAACATCACCGTCCCACAAAGAAGATCAGAGCTAAGAGGTGCAGCCAATTCGTTGCTTTCTATTTGAAAAGGGGAAAAGCAAAATGCTGGCTTACTCTCTTGCACAGTTTTGTATTATGGGCACAAATTTGTCCTTTGGAAGATATATGGCATAAGGGTAAAAAGAGAAAGTTACTTTTGAACTTCGAGATTGTGACTTTTTTGTAATTTACTTTGCAGTATTGCTTCTCGCTACGCTTTGCTGATGGTCGAATATAAAGAAACGAAATAGTTCAATACATTTCTTCATAGGTAAAAAGATCAAGGGGAAAAGTTTAGTTTGGTCATCTTCATTTCCGCTGAGCGAGAGGGGGAAAGAGACTGAGCATACCACCATCGTGATGTTTCCATCTAGTCTTTAAAACCTTACCTGAGCACCAATTTATTTCCAAATGGAAAAGTAAAGAAGCATTTTTGATAAAGGGGAATTACACAAAAGTTTTCCTAATAAGAAGCCCAGAAGCTCTTAAACAGTTTATTTTATTTCAGACAAAGATTTCCTTCCTGAAGGAACCTAATTGTGATCACTGCTAAACCATAAATCACCAGCCGTACGCGTTCAATGAATTATTTTCCGTGAGTGTAGCTCCATAAAGATGAGAAGAACGAATAGCACTAAAAGAAAATTATCAAAGACGACTCCAGCCAAGAGTTCAATTATATACATTGACAAATTAGGTTATCTACACTGCACTCTAAATTTTTACAAAAGTGACATAAAATTGTAAGCTTGTGTTGGGAGTGTAGAGGAATGAAGACTTTTAATCGAATCGCATTGTCTCTTGTAGCACAACTAATGGACAATTAATAGCCGATATTACGATCGACTTTATACATAAAACACTTTGCATACCTACTCAAGTACTAGTTTTATATCTTGACCCTGACAAGTCCCACACACTGAAACTTTCTTTCCTTTGTTTGTTGTTTGGTTATGCACAGTAATGTTTAATTAAAAAACAAAATACCTCCAGATTCATTGAATGTGCAGTGAGCGTTTAAGTGTGTGGGCAGAATTGTTTTATGTTCACCTTCGTTGTAATCATTTTTATTAATTATGAGAATTATTAATTTTAATTATAGCAGAACAAATTGTATATTTTTATTTACATAATACATCAACACAACTCATTACTATGTTCATAGATGTGCAACTCATAATTTCGGCATTTGGCGTATATCTGGATTTATCCTAGTGCATCAATGTGGTTGCGGTTTTATGATATGGCACGTCTGACAATTTCAAATGGAATGATGACATAATATGTACATATGTCATAACTAGTATTGCGCATTCACTCAAAAATCCCATTACCATTGTGAATGTACCAATTTTCTTGTAGTATGCGATCGATAAATCTGGCTTTTTAAAAGACCAATAACAGATAATAGTGCAGTGAAATCTCTAGCGTTTAAGTTTATTTTAGAGACAAAAAAAATACGTTTCTTGAAAAGATATAGAAGACACAAATCATGGTACAAATGAATCATATTGTACATTTACCATACCCAAGGCATGGCAGCCATCAATAATCTGAACAAACTGGCTTTACAAATGTTGATTGTGTTGAAGCATTAGTCAGTGTTACTTATACAGGGCTAGTTAAATTGCTTCGGGTTATTTTTATTACAGCTTACATAGTACATTTTGGGAGATATGAAATGGTGAATCAAACTAAGCCCTTGTGAGGTTCGTAGGAAGTCGAGGTCTTACAGCGAGAAAAAGAGTTGGAGAAACAGGAAATTATTTTCTAATTACACCAACCATTTGAGTGAGAGAAAAGAGGGGAGAAATGTAGGCATACATACTTCTTTCCTTCATTTAATCTTTTCCCATTTTCGTGTTATGAAACAAGGGATCTTTTTCATTAAGATCTGTAGAAAAGACATGATATGGAGTAATAGAAGAGGGAGTTCTGGTAGCAGTAATAATAATCATAATAATAATCGTAGCATTTAGTGTGGAGGAAATGGAGTAATATGATGGGGACTTTTGGTGGCTGGTGGTACTTGCTTCTCGCGACGGAGGAGAGAATAAGAGTTTACTTTAAAAGCCTATCTCTCCAACAGTCCCACACAGCCATCACTAGTGTTGGCTTCATTTTCCATTTGAAACACAGGATTCTTTAATGTTCCTGCGTGTTCTGAGGTTCAATCGATAAGGTTCCGGGCTTTAAACCAGCTTTAATAAACTGGCCAGAAAACATCTTAACTTTACGACCAAGAAGCATATGAGGAAAATGTCACTGGTGTGTGGCAGCAAATGAAAAATTCTTTGCTGCCTCTCTGTCCAGTGGCATCTCGGAAGCTTAGCTTTAATTAGAAGAAAGACCCCATAAACCCCTAAATGCATTTAATTTTGCCACTGAAAGATATATCCAGGGAGAAAGAGAGAGCCATTCCACGATTACAATTTGGTTGGCCTATTATTGGCTATTAAAATTATGTACATACAAAGCACCATTTTGTAAAGAAAGCAAGACTAAATAACTTTATTTTTTATGAATTGTTCTCGTGCTCAAACCTTTCGCAGGGAAAGATTCAACTACTCAAACTTTGCCATAATTTCTTCCATTTCCCCTATCTTTTTAATAACTAAAAAAGTGGTCGGTTTTGACTAGGAGCGGTGCAACTGATTTTCAGGACACATGAGCTTATACTCTCTTGGAGAAAAGTTGGTTCGGTTTTCTTCTCATTTTGTTACACCACTTACTTCTCTACTTTCTGCTTGAACTAACTTGTATGGCTACTGCTGCTACTGACACTGCTCTTGAAGCAGAAAAGAATAAGACAAAAAAGAAACAGAGATTTCTACTATTCATAAGAACGAGTATAGAAAGGGAGAACGTAAAACAAACACAATATTATTATAATAGGAAAGGCAAAAAAGCCTCAAGAAAGAGTGAAAGAAAAGGGAAAGGAAGCAACAACATCACTTGGAATAACTTAATTAAGAAACTTAATTTAGCTGTTACGAGGACAAGGAATTTTCTAAGATTAAGAAATGAAGGAAATGAGGCAGTTATTTCGGAGAAAAACTCTTTTACCAATGTTTACCACTGAAGTTGGGTGCAACTTTTTCATCTAAAATTGTACATGCTTTGCTCTCACCCTCTACGAGGACGTCAAGCCAGTATACGAAATCATAAAGAAGTATTAAGTAGGAATCAACATTCTCATGCTCATTTTATGCACCGTATCGCGACCAGAAAGAAGTATAATTTTCTAAAAGCCACTAAAAGGAGAAGTCACTTTTTAATAAATGTTTCTCCAAGCACATTCTACCAGCAGAAAACACATCTTGCATGTAATTTCTTCCGATATAGCTTGTTAGATTACAAGTAAATGTGTTGTTTTTTCATTCATATTTATTCCTTTACGTATCTACAGTTTATTCCACTCCTCTCTTTTCCCTGCATAATGATCGTAATAATAATGACATTGCTTCCATTTCAAAAATACTTTCATGTGTACCCTAGTTGTGCTGCTCGGTCTTTAAAAGGCTCTTTTTCTCCAATTAAGTAAAAGTAGAACCCTTTTTGAGGACGAATGAGCAGCATTAATAAGAAGGAAAGAAAGCAGGATACATACCTTTACACACAATGTGCAGTGGAGTGAATGAGTGGAAGACACCAAAATAATCCTTGGAACAGAAGACATTTTCCCATCCTTCATAACCAGAAGTATAGGGGAAAAATTTGCCTGTGTAGCCTCCTTGCTATAGCTATGTCGTATAATGTGTTTTTCCTGTTCAACTTCTATTCAACTTTTCTTCTTCAGTTGTTTGCGGTAAAAGCTTTAATATCGGACCATTAGTTCGGTTCCGACAAGAGGGAATGAAACATTCGTACCAAAGGGATCACTCCGGCTTTTCCTAGAACACATTTTTCTAGCATGTATGTGTGCCTGAGATACAGGTCCACAGCGCAACATCATCCCATTACATCTTCTTGAATGCTTTCGTTATACTGAGCAGTGATACAGATGAACTCCATTTGGAGCCGTCTTCAGACACACAAAATACTTACAGTATTGTCACAAGCATTTGATGGTGATTTCCAGATTTTCAATTCAGTATCTCATCATTTGGAAATTGACGGTGCTGGCCCATTCTTAAGTTTGTAGTTTTACGACACAGAGAGAGAGAGAGAGAAAGAGAGAGAAGTTGCTTGAAGAAAGAAAAGGGCTCTGCTTATTTTTACACACTTCTTTTTCTCGTCATATTTTTGAGCCTGCCATTATTGCCATTTTACAGAGCTTTACAAGAATCCTGTTGTGGAAGCAGGAATTCACCGTCAACGCCGTCTTCTCATCACCGACAAAAAGCAATGCATGAAATGAATGGATCCCTGTGTTCTTCTTTCTTCAGTGCTCACTCGTCCAGAAAGAATGAAAATTAAATGGCGAAGTAAAGGCTGCTAAAGCATTTGGAAAGAATGTATCTTTTGCGTACACTTCAGCATCGCAGCTTTGACGTTGATGATGGGAGACGGAGGTGATGACGAAAAAACTCCTTTCGAGTTATAAGGACGTTGTTGAGTGACACTTGGTTTTCCACGAATATCCACTTTTCTTGCAATTAGACTCGATACTATCGACAGATAACGAAGGGCCGTTAAGAGTTACTCCGTTTAATAGATCCATTCTTGTAACTGCTGTCTATTCATCTTTCTCTGCTCTTATTTGTTTGGGGAAATTGAACATGTGTGCGCTCCTTCACGCAACCAGAGCCGGAGGAGATCCTCCAATTAATTTCCAATCTATTGCATTCCTAAATTACAACACCACATTTTGCGGGGAATGATTTTCTCCTCCATACATACAGAGTCATTCGGCCCACCAACACTTTTGTTTATGTTGGCTGTTGAATTGTACGTGTTCATTCATTTGCTGTCGTGGTGTAAAAACAATTTTGTAAAGTATTTGCCCGTTGAATTAAAGCAAATCCTTTCATTAAATGTGTCGTCTCGTCTAACTGCAGCAATAACTGGGTAGACCCGTTATACTGACATACCTAAATTAGGTATGTAATTTATCCATGTGTTTCACTTGTAAAGTCCACGACATGTTTACATACACTCTTATTCAAGGCATACATGGATTCTAAACTCTCATGAGTTGATTTAGTGCACCTTTATTTGCTCCAAAGGTTTGCACATCTTACAGAAATACCCACTTTTGTAGGCATCTACCACAAGAAAACTCCAAATGTAAAGCCGCATATTACACGGTTCAAGTGGCGCGTTGCATGTTTTCCTCGTCTCATCTCCTCTTTGTTGTCTTCCAAAACGTGTAATTTGATTTCGTCAAGATTTACTGTTTACAGCGAGGAGGAACGTTTTTTAGAAGTGTTTACATTGATTGAGAAAACACCCATTTTCAAGAAAATTCATCAGCAGCAAAATGCTGATACGTGTTTCTCTCTCTCTATGTATGTATGTATGTGTATGTGAGAGAGAGATGAGAGAGAAGGGAGCGAATAAATTGCTTTCATGTTAATTAGTAATTAAAATTGTGGACAGCAGCGGGGAACAATAGAGTAATATTTGAATGTTAATTTGAGCCGGTTTTGTAATTTTGGGGGCGACACGACAAGCGAGAGGACGATGACTACTGCTGATTCCCATGTTAGCTTCAGCAGCTCACATTCGAATATAATGGGATGAGAGAGGAGTTGAGCAGAAAACCCATTTTACAGGGAAATGGGAGACGCAGAAGACTCCTTTTGTCTGTTGCAAATACATAAAGGGTTTCTTGTTCTCACTTAGGGATCCATCAGCAGTTTTCTTTTGGAACATTGTGTTTGTAAACTACAGTTTTTCCTTCTTTGACTCTCTCTAATATTAGGAACTGGAACAACTTTTTATATGACATAGCTTTATTGAGCATGTAAAAACATGGTTCTATTCATGATGGTTCCTTCTTTCTTAAATTAAATTCTCGCATGGTTTCCTTCCCAAAACCTCACACATTGCAAGCTCAAGAAAATGAACGAACCTCTCTCTCTCTCAGTCTTCTTGCTCTTCGTTGCTCCCACGGCGGCTGAACCATTTCACTCTCACACCAACCAGCCTTGAGTTTTGAGCACAAAGTTTTGACTTTGGGAAAAGCACGTGTGAGGTACGTATGAGCATCCATGATATGAAGATTGTAGGTGAGATCAAGTGATCTTGGTTGTGCGGGCAAAAGTGAAAATTGGTTCATGAAGGAGGCTTTCATCTTATCCATCTCGTGGGCACGACACACACTCTGAATCAGTTTGGCTGAATTTAACGCCTTTGCCAACAACGTCCTCCAAAGGATTTTGTAAACGACAATTTGTGTTAAAATTGTGAGGAGAAATTTGAATTAGTTAATTTTATTAGGAAAGAGAACATGTATTCTACTACTACTTTGGAAATAAAATTCAAACTTTAGTCATTTCAGCTATTTGTATCTAAAGAGCAGCCTTTTTCACGAGAAATAATAAAATGTCTTCCAAAGGAAGGAAATCAAATTAAAGGTCGTGCCGCATTCAAATATATTAAAGTTTTGTAGAACATGCCGTTTTCATCTCGAGCATTTTTTGTTCAGCTTTAATAAAACGGCGTAGGCGGCGGCAATGTGCTCTGCTTGTCGACGGTATTCGCGGATATAAAGTAATATCCCTTCAATGAAAATGTCACAATAATTTCCAGGCATTTAGGTCTCGTCAACTGTGAAAAAATGATTCATTCATTCAGGCAAAGCTTTTTATTGAATTTTCTATTAGTTATCGTGTCACCACCACGTCAACATCATCACATTCTTGTTTGCGGCAATAAAGCGATAGGCACGAGTTCTCTGAAGAAAAAGGTTATGAAGTGAAAAGGAATATTGAGGAAGAGGTTATTGAATAACTGTGGAGGTGGGTAATACGTAAAAAAGGAGATGATTGAGGAAATAAGGAATTTGTCGATGATGACGGCAAAGATGAATTTGATGAGGATGGACCTTCTATAGGCATATTATGCTTTTACTCGAGCTTTTGTTTGTGCGATAAGATGATGCACAGACTGAAGGCTGCATGCATCTTGTACTTTTTACATATAGCTTGTGTGGATGTCTGGCTTCCCTTTGCACTCGAGCAAGATTCGAGAAACTAACAAACCTGACGGATGAATGCAGGGCTGCGAAATTGATATTAAGCGTTTTTGTTCATCCGTCGTTACGACTTTCCTTTGCTCTTTTAATAAAATCACCGACACATTGGGAGCTGTATCACCACCACCACTACTGGTCTGCTTCGTACAACTGTCCTCTTGTCAATCCTCAAGATTCTCTGAACGGGTGATGTGATGTGCTCTCAAATGTAATCTTCGTGTTTATACTCTCTTCTGCTGTGTAAAAATTGAATCCAATTTCCTTTACACAATTCCTTCCTTTTTTTCCTCGCTGTCTTTGGCAAAAGGTACAGCATGTTGGAATCCGTGGGAGCTTTACGAGATCGTGATGAGGACTTACTAATCATCGTTTGACTGACGCTGAGTGGATCACTTCTGGAGCCTTTAGTGATCGACATTCTCAAATACATTCTTGAATTTGTACAGATACGTTAAGTTATTAAACTGCAAACCATTTTAGCGCAAAACCCAAAACCTCTCCTACAACCTTAGATATATGTAGATATGTATATTTTTTTCAAATTTCTCTGTCCCTTTTTCCGTTCCAGTACTTTATACTGAGTTGTTGACGAGTTAGCTTCAACAAAAGACCCATGGCATCAATGGCACGCATAATGCAATGCAGATCTTATTATTTCTGACGGCATTTGGAATTTACACTTAGATAGATACGATACATACAAGTATTCAGTAATCCAATAATCGTGACAGATTTGATTGGCTTGATGGAGTGAATATTAAAATAATTTAATACCAATCTCAAAAATAATTGATTTTGGCTTCACCTCGTCGCGTGCGCTTAAAGTGACTATATAATATTATCTGCGACATTCATGACGTATTGGATTGAAGGGCTGATTTGAACACTGAATCAATAAAACAATGCGTTGTAGACTGACACAGTTTAACACATTTTTAATGACAAAAAAGTCGTGAGAAGAACACATATTTGATGATTCCAACGGAGGGAATCGACAATGAGTAAAAGACCCCACATCAATGAAATTAGCAAAACGACTCAATGGAAAGGAAGTTCATGTGGAGATTGAAACGCAAGGCTTGTACATCCTGGCCCATCTATAAATTTTTTTTGAATGAACAAAACCAGCGATTGTATTAAAAATTAGTTGGACTCTTTTCTTAATTTATCTTTTCACCAAGGAAAGTAATATACGTAATGGATGATGGCTCCAAAATTGGATTTAGAATTTTCTCACGGAATTCGCCCTTTTTCATCTCATGCTTCCTTCAATCTTCTCCATACGCTCATTCATGCTCAAGTCGATGATGTGGGTTTTTCTTTGCTCCAAATACCGCATCGCTTTACAAAGGTAATAAACCTGAACCTGAGCGGTGGTGCAAGAGGAAAACGGAGAATCATGTTCTACCTTTTCTATATGTATATAAATGTGGAGTATCAGAGAAAATATCATGCAACCTTGATGTGAATATAACTGATACGGTACATTATTCAGGTGCGTGTAAAGAGCAACAAAAATTCGAATTCGAGATCAAAGTGTTAGTTTTATAAACTCATACAAGTTTTCTGTATTTAAGGCAGCAAGAGGTACACGCATCTGCTATAAGTTTGTATTATTCATACTCCGGGGATAGCTTCATCTTCAAATATTATGAGCTCCTTATTTTATTAGAAAGACCAAGAGTTATTGGAAATGCCAGCTCACATATTTTTCTTGCTCATTAGAAGCAG
>JAHZMY010002704.1:801-46167 GCA_027743915.1 Seira sanloemensis | reverse complement strand
ATTAAGAAAAACTATCATGTTTTGCCCTATCCTTACAACGTTATTTGTTGTTCCTCATTTTCTATAACGTTGTAAGGATAGGGCAAAACATGATAGTTTTTCTTAATTTTCGTTGTAAGTGTACATTACGCTTCGAGATGAGATGAGATGAGAGAGGCTCTGGTCCAAAAAATTATTGCCGATTGCAATTGCGACTTTGTCCAGCACGCTACAGTGTTCTGGATGCTGGAGAATAAGTATTTTGGACTGGATTTTTTTTGAATTGGCGTAATAGACAGTGACGTGACAACAGTGATGCCTGAAAAGAGTTTATGAAAGCACTTCTGCTCCAAGATGCACTCTAACTAAATGGTTGAAAACAGACTGGTTAAGGTGAAATTGGTTTTAAATGTTTGAGGCGAAATGTGTAATGCTGGCAAAACGACTTTATTCACATGGTCAAATTTATAGATCGAGTGAGACTTGGATAATGATATGCTGGCAGGCAGGCTGGTTGGTGACTCATTCTGGTTATCAAAAATGGTCATACCCATATTTTGAGTTGGGGTTGGGGCAAAGTAAGTATGTATAGGGTAGAGTTACATACGTAGAATCGTACTTGTGGAAACAGTAACGACCCCTTGATAAGCGATAATATTGACTGCCGATGAATGAAATGTCAAAAGAGGGCAAAACGTCTTCCACATATGTGAATGCTATCTTGAGATTTATAATCCTTAAATACATTGAAAGCATAAACAGAAACAAGGTTCAAGCTCTACATGAAAGGGCAAGGGTGGTCGGACGATAGTAATTTTAGCAGAATAAGGTTTCAAAGAAGTAAGTAAAAGTCATTTAAAATTATTTATATCTCAAATCCACATCTAATTCAATAATATGAATTGAGAGTTTTTGGATCGAGTGGGAGTTTAGTAGAAGAAAGGTGAAACGGGGCTTCCGAGTTGACGTTCGAAACCATTCAAAATGGTTCTTCGCTTCGCCTTTGATGATGGATGATTTTTATTATTCATTTCTCATTGCATTTAAATTTTCATAAGAAATAGAGAAATAGATTGAAATTTTCAGATGCATTTAAACTAAATTGAAAATAGTCTTTCCCAATTTAAAAAAAATGGCAGGTTCCTGATCAATACGATTACCAATATAGCACATTTTGAACACCCGGACATCGGAAAGTGACCGAAATTGCCTGAAAGAAGTGTCCAGCTCTAAATACATGCTTGGGGCAGCCTAAGACGAAGCGTTTTAAGTGAGGTTGAGTACAGTTTAGACGTGTACCTATATGTATATTCTAAAGGGAAAATGATTTTATATTATGTAGGTATGCGTGAAATAAACTAATATAAACATGGAATAAACACACAATGTAGCTGTAAAAATTTATTGTAATAAAACAAGCTGGAATAACATTCTACCTATGCATATGCAAGAAAACTCTTTCGTAAATCTTGCAACTATTAAATAAAGCCATTTAAAGTCATTACTTGGAAATTGGACAAACTGCATAATAATGAGTAAAAATGGCAAACAATATAGCAATTACGCAATCTTTTTGCGATGGCAACACACAGGCTCTCGTCATTGAGCATCCAATTGTAGACAAGGTCTATGTCCAGATGACCATGACCATGACCAATGCTGTTGATGTCCACTAAACACATTTTATAGCGCATCGTCTAATTCCAGCTAGACTCTTTTTCCTTTCTAACCAAAAAGCAGGAGCGAAGAAGTTTTGTGGTCGTATGGAAATGTGCAACAACATTTTCGCATATTTCCAACCAGCTCTAGACGAGATCCTCATTTTTCCGAGTCGGGCAGTTTTTTGTTGCACCGAGAGCCCATCATCATTTCAACTAGCAAAAAGGAAAATGAAAGGAGAGAATTGTGGACAGGACATATAATATTTTGTACTTGGAGAACTTGTCTTTTTTGAATAGATTAGCTTCATCATCAAGTCTCACGTTCTCGGGAGATGATGTACATGCATGCATATAATATAAAGTGTTTCAAGGCCACATCAATGGAAATCAGTGATGGTTCAGTTTAATGTGGAATAATTGTTTTGTGAGGTGTGAGGCAGTGCAAAGTGGACAACGAGACGATATAATGGGAATAATGAGCGTGACAAAAACAGGGAAAGAGCAATGCATGAGAAAATGGAAATCTAACCTGCATCCCTGTAATATTTAAGGTATGAAGAGAAAAGTAATGGATTTCTTCAAAAAGATCTTATATACATTTAGCTTGGTGACAATGGGGCCTTCTGACATAGTTGACAAATCTACACTAGAGTTAATTTCCAAAATTTCTAGAAAAGTGTAAGCCTTTAAAACTATGAGACATTTGCAGAAATTTAAATGCATTTTTAATCGCCCGCAAAGTTTCCATTTTAAGGTTGTTGCAAAATGAGTAAAAATTTAGGATACTGGGCATAGCTAGCAAAAGATTGATTTTAAAACACAGTTTCCATGAACGCATGTCACGAAATGGTGAATGATCCCTTTTATGATTGAGTTGATAAACAATAAAGCAAGAGTTATACTTGGGCATGAGAGTATTTTTTGCTTTATTCAAGCGTCCTCTAACTTCTGTTCGATGCAAATATAAGAACAATGCTTAATGCTCGATTGCAAACGTTTCTTGGCTTTATGCAAAAAAGGACAATCGTCCGCTGATAATTCAGATATCATGTAATGCGCTTCATGATTTTTAATCTTTCAATGCATGCACGCTTTAGCAAAGAGTCTTGCAGTTGCAGCTACCATGTAATAGACTTCTCAAACTTTGTAATAGCTGAGAAATGTTGATTCACTGTCAATCCATTGATTTACTGGTACACCATTTGCATCCGAAAATTTTAAAAACTTCCCCTGACAAATTAAATTACCAACTGCAAGTCAGGAAATACTTCTCATAAATATTGCAAATTGGCAGTGATGCAGAAGACCCACTAACGATTAGCAGTTTGATGCGGGACAACTCAATTCGTCTTTGGTAGTCAAATTCATCTAAATCTCGAGTGATATGAATGTCAATTTTATCCTCAAAAGTGCAAGCTCAAAGTGGACATGAAAAGTTTGGAATTGCTAGAAAAGCAGTCGTTAACGTCGGATCCACTTATTTCACCTTCAATTAATGGGACACGTGATTCTCCCCTCTTCTAGCTCTACTTCAATTTATTTTATGTAAGTCTTTTTATTTCTCCGTGGCTAGAATTTTCTCCTGTGGAATGTAAAAAAAGAGAAACTTTTTTTTCGACATGGTTTATTCAGCAAGCGTGTCTTGTATTTTTGTGTATCAATTCCTTGCCTTTTCCATCCAATTCCACTCTCAAGTTCCCCCTTCCAAACCAATCTCAATATCTCCTTTTGATTGGGAAATGTTGGCATGACGGGAGAAGGAAAGTTGGCAAAGGACAAGACAAGGTGAAAGTTTTCCTATATCCAGCAACTAAGCACTTTACTGTAATAAGATGCCAGCTTTATATAACATACAAAGTTGCTCTTTGTCCCATAGCAACATTTTTCCCATTGGCTGGTAATAACAATTATACTTTCGATAATTTGAGAAACATTTAAAAATCAACACATGTACATACATATGTACATAAATATAGCAATTTAGATCGAAATGTTCATTGCAATGTCACGATTTAGATGATTTTCAAATTTCTTTTGGAACAAAGTCCTTTCCATAGTGCCAGGAGCATTTTGTCAAACTGTCTTTTTCTACCATTTTGACTCTCAAATGGATGCCAAGACCACATGCATAAAATTTAATTGCCATTCCAATACAAATTACAGTGCCTTTGGCTATCCAGTCTTTCAGAATAAATGATTACATAACATTCTAACTCCGAACTCCAAATAATGCTATAATTGTATGGGTAGTTCGACAGTATTTGGGAAAGGGAAAAATGCGGATGTACAAAACAATAGTGGCGAATGGGCCATCGAGACTCGAGACATCAGCCTCCATCTTTGCTCCATTTATGTTTCAACTTTGGCAATAAATTAAAACCATAAGTCTGATGTGAGAGTAGGAATAGGAAGCAGAGAAACACATACTCACTCCATTATGCAATGCTCACTGGAGTGCATTTTGTGTAAAAAAACAAAGGCTATAAATCGGTACAAATTTATGGGCAACATTCATATTCCGAGAGATCAGAATTCACCTTGTGTGTGCACAGGTAAACAGTAAAAGTGGAATATTAGTTCGTAATTGTGCCTTTTACATAATTCATGTACTTTCTTTTTGGAAAGTCATGAAAAAATATACTATTTCGCCGTATCACCGATGGAATGATGTTACGACGAGAAGAAAATCAAAGAGTGGGAGAGAGAGAGAGAGAGAGAGATGGGGAAAACATTTAGAGATAGAAGAAAAACTCTTTTGGCTATACATCACTTGGCAGCCTACCTGCCTTTTCATTCTCAGCAATTCTCTTACGGGCGAGAAGCCCATAAGTTCGATAGAAAAGTTGCTCACATACCGATATTGAATATAGGTATCTACATACTCGAGATTTCTACGATATGGAATGGAACGCTGAAAAATGTATGAGCAAAAGGTAACTAGTAACTTTGTTGCATGTCATGCATAATATGCCTCTTCAGATGGAGGATGCCTACCGCCGCCAGGTATTCTTTTCTCCCTTTAACAATTTTTTTTGAAGAGGAAAAAATGTGCTCACGCCTTATAGCATTGGGTTGGACTTCCGTCCTTCCGTGAAAACTTGTGTACTTATAATAATACCCGAGTGTATTCACATCTTTTGCTGCATTATCTGCATTTAACTAGTTATCACCTTTCTTTTAATGAGGACGTTTGACAATAAAAATTGCAATGTCAGGTACTATTATGTTATGTAGGTACTTGTTTAGTACGGTTGACAAATGTCAAGCATAAGTGCAAATTATGTATGATTTTCGAGCTGTAAATAATAATAAACTTGACTTGATCATTCATGAACTAAATCCTCAGTTTAGTTTCCCCATATAATTACGAACGTTATTATTAGTATAGAAGATTTTTTGTTCAACATATGGAAAAGTCTCCCAAGAAAACATGTTCAGTTGCCTCCAAACACCATTTTTTTCCATAAAAGCTGAATTAAAAGTTGGAAAAAGTTTCTTCTTGTTCTCATGATCTCATGTTATTATAGCACTCTACTCTTTTCCCTATTTCGACCTCTTCCGTACACCGTTTTCCCCCAATTTTTTTGGCCACTTTTGCTTGTTATCATATCGACTGAGTGAGATCATAGGAATAATCGAAACAAGTGAGAGATACACAGAAAAGTTAAGCAGACTAGAGCTAGCGGACAAGTGAAAAGCGTGAATCTTGTTTTTGCTGCTCATCCCTCTCTCTCTCTAAGCCTAATCCCTAAAAACATTCAAGTATTTTTTGCACACACTCGCATTTACCCCTACTACACTTGCACCTGCAATGTGATAGTCTCTGTTTGCATTGCGGAGTATGTATCTACTGACAAGTTTAATGTTGATGGTTGCTATCAACAACAGATAACTCTCTTTTTATTATTAGTATTATTGCTCGGTGAAGAAAAAAAGGCGATTGTAACATAGAAAGAATCACAACAACCAACGTTCACGTCCTCCCTCGTCATATGTATTCAGCAGCATACCGTGGTGGCCTGGCCGTGGTGTACCGTTTTCTTCTTCTCCTCTGATATCATGTAAACGTCATAAAAGTAAGTTGAGAGAAGATAACATTATTGTCTTCATCATGCGTTTGTAAATATTGCAGAGCCCTTTAAAAACTGTTAGCTCCTTCGCCAACATCAACTGCCAAATGGGGATTGAGAGATGACTTTGGCAACAACACGAGCTATTTAACTCAACGCTGAAGGAGTTGCCATTCATTGCGAAAAATTGTCTGCCTGTGCTTATAGCTGTAGTGGTAAACAAGTGCGATTTACTTGTTTTTTTTTACAGAGATTCACCGTTTTTTTCTGTCTTGTGTGCAATGTATATTGTCAAGTGTTAGGAAAAAACGGGGGTTTCATAAGACCAGTTTGTTGACATTTTCAAAATGGTGGTTGTTTATGCGAATGTGTAGTGGGGTCTTGGGCGAGTTTAATTATTGCCAGTGGCTACTGCCTGAGCCGAACTTTTTGCAGGATGAATGGAAGTATGTAGGTTGTTTAAATATTGTAACAATAAAGAAGCTGATGTTGTCCTCGCTGGACACGTTAAGATTGGGACATTGCGAAAAGGTGAAAATTCTCCTGAAAAGTTTCAGACTTTTGTAGTTTTCACTACCAAGGTACATGGAAAGTGGGAGATAAAGTCAAAGTTGCAATAGAATATGGCAATAGGTTTCGTTTGAGTTTGAAAAGGGTGTTTCGAAATATATACTCTCGTCTTTATAGCAACCAATCGTATGTCGCCGCAAAAATTACCAAAGTTTTGATTGACTCCTAGAAACTATGTCTCAAAACAAAGACCAAAATATCAATTCTTGATTCTATCAGTTCTTGATTAGTTAGATTAAAGTTAGTGGTGCTAAGCCAAGCTAATTTTGTGTGTTGGCAAAGCTGGCAAATCCGTTTTGCTTTCAATACTTTTTTAATCGTGATTACAAAGATTTAGTTAAATACAGATACAGTATTTTCGGAAGTGAAAGTAACGTTTTCTTGTCTCTTTTGCAGGCACGATTGCTGCGCTGTCCGTTGTCTCTTTAAATGCCACTGAAGTCATTGACGACAAAACGCTTAAAAAGGGAAATTGTATTCGCTGATCGTCGATTTCATCACAAAAGGATCAACGTCTTAATCACCTCTGCCAAAGGGCATAAATGAGTTTATATTAACCGACAAAGCTCACTTTTTTAATAAGGCAAATGTGTAGTAGGGAAATCAACTTTTATGTCGTATTGTGGGGCCTAAGCTATTTTGCATAAAAATAATTTAATCAACATACAACATAACGTTAGATCTTTTTTTAACGTGATTTACACAAGGTTTGGTCGTTTTTGCATTATAACTGTTCGGGTAATAAGGTATTTTTTACGATTTGTATAAGATTAGAAGCAGGGCATAATATTTTATACAGACAGATTTGCTCTTGTTATTATTTATATTGCAATTTTTTTATCTTGTTTGATTGATTGAGTACAAACGCGTGGTGTTGCGCAAGTCTATGTGTGAATGACAAAGGAAGCGAGTGAGTAGAAAGTCTATGTTTACAGTACAAGTTTACTACATATTTGCTATTTTACTTTAATTGGAACGGGAAATTAGCGCATTTTATTGTTTTGAATTGAAACTAACGGTTTCTCTAAAGTTGTTTTTGTAAGATAATATCGTGTACAGATACTTGTATAGTATAACTTACGTATTTATTTTTTCACAGTTTGAACATAAATTGAGAAACGAAAACCAAATGTTTTAGTTTGATGATTACAATTTTAAAATTTTATTGGAAACTGCTAAAGTACTCAGATATATTTTAATAAGTCGAAATTTATAAATATAAATTGTAAACTCAAAAGACAGGCCAGGTTTTTGGTTGTTAAAATATTACAACTTTCTAGGGATATTCCGTAGATTTTTAATGAATTATGATTATGGAGTGTAACTAACTTCAAAGATTGAGTCAGCTGGACCCCATTTGCACAGGCTCGGCAACCTGAAGTAAGTAGCTAAAACATTTTTACTACATTCGCAATGACAGTTAAGCTGTGTAACAAGTCACAACTAAAGTTAGCAATAGAAGCGGGCGTTTTCTTAGAGACTAAAGTTATTTGTAAACAATTGATTTTAGTGAGACGTTGTGTTTATAAAGCTTTGATGTAAATTTCAAAACAAGTTGTTTCGCTGATCCTTACCGTTTTCTCACATTATTGGATGAGCGTAAAAACAGTAGTTTGTCTACAGATTTACATTGCTCTTTCACATTCCTCATTTAACTTACAACGCGATTGTCGCACTTTTAATTTTCCTTTCTGTGAGACTGCCCCTGTTGTGATAGTAGGAAACAAAAATATTCAAGATTTGCTAACCACAGTATTGCGATAACCCATTTCACTTATAATTGATTTCTACAGGTTCGTTGTTGGGGGTGATAAAACACGTCGAATCTCAGAAGCATGAAACCATCTCTGTATTATTTCCAGGCTGATATGACAAGATTCCGGTGCTAAAATGCCATTTTTTAAGCGTAAATTATTTTCAAAAAATCAACAGGAGAATCAACAGACTGCCAATGCACAGAATGGTTAGTAGTTCGTAAAAGTACTTTTAATTCTCACTCAAATTAATTTAGGAGCTCGTTTTAAAATGAGTTATTTGCCTGACCTGCTGTGTTTTTGTAGGGGTGGCCGGCGTCAAATCCCCAGTGTCGAACAAATCGTTCATTCAGGCGGTGCCACCACTGCACAACTTCGTACCTCCGCCAGATCTCATCGTGGACTCAATGGGCAAGTCAAATCGACGAAGTGCTTCCTCTGTAGCTGAACTTAAGACTTGGGCTAGTAGTTACTTTAGTGCCTTTCTCCGTCACGAAGGAGTTGAAGATCTGTTTCTCACTTGGGACAAAATATCCCAGTTTTTGGAAGACTCTGAATGTGGGAAGAATGAAGAAGAAGCTTTAAAACTGAAGTCGCTGTTACAGGCATCTCCCGCTGTGATGTTGGGCATTGAGGTGACGAGTGTCGTTGATGGCAACCTGAATGAGGATGACAAAGACTGCTTCTCTTGGATCAAAAACGTGCATGCGCGGCTTTACGACGTCTTGCAAACTCAGTAAAGAATTTATGTTGCCAAATTTATTTTTTTTACTTTGAGTACTAAGTTCTCGTGTGACTAATTGTTTGTTTTATTTCGTGCTAGATATTTGCCACGATATTTGGAAAGCAAATTTCACGTCAAGTGTCAAGTGGATATGTTTACAAACTGCGAGACTGTTACCTTACTCGACATTCTTCTCAATCAAAATGTGCTATTTTACTTTATGGAGGTGAGCTTTTGAAAAAGGCGATTAGTTTTGACATATCCCATGAGATATTATTTAAATGCTGATATGAACAATTTTTAATTTTAGTTTGTGGACCAAGAGGAGAAGCGCGAGGTTCTTGAATTCGTGATGGCGGCTCTCAACTTTGCTGAGCAGTTCAAAGGCGATGGCAATGAGTGTATGAAAGTGGACTTTAAGCTTGCCGAGAGTGATGCCATGGTGCTGTACGAAAAGTGAGTTCAAAACTATTCCCTATTTACACGGTTTTACGGTTACTGCCGTTGATTGAACGTTTTTATTGGTAATTTTTTGCTGTTTATTGCGTCTTGAAGGTACATTTCGCTTCAAGCACCACATCCGTTAGGAATTCGCGACGAGGTTCGGAGCGACGTGGAACGACTCATTTGCTCCAAGGAGGAAATTGCTCATTGCTTCGACAGAGCGAGTGTAGAGGCTTTTGCGTACCTTCAGGTGACTTGTCTCGACGGCTTTTTGAAGTCTTCTCTGTATCTGGCATTTCTCTCCGACTTGATTGGATCGCTGAGCTCGGACAAGTCTCCGCAGGCGAATTTAGGTACGCTCTATAATACTTTTAAAAGACAATTTCTACTTTCATGATGTGGTGGATTCTAAAACCTTTGACTGATTTCATCAATTTGATGGACAGACTCTGGGAGCATTAGTAGTACCGCTTCCACCACCTCCACGTCTCATCGGAGCAATGGTGCCTCGTTATCTAGTCCACCCTCTCAAAGGAAGAAGTGAGTAGTTCGTTGATAATACATTTTTTTTGTGGATTAGTCAAACCTGTTCCCTATTTTTAATGGTTGTTCTTTCTGCAGCAAACTGAGCTTAGGCAGAGTCACGGCTCTCGGGAAGTTTGAAGCTGATACGGACCTTGAGTTCGTGAAACAAGGGAAAGGTACAAGGAGCAGAAATTCATACTGTTTAACTGGAATTAGGTCCTGGCGCTTTCTAAATGCAACATTTCATTCTATTATTCAAATACAGAATCTAGCATTACAAAAACAATGAAGAAACTGGTGAATTACGATGAGAAAGAAAAGGTAGCTTGTTATTTGATTTTGGACACTTTTTAATACGGACATTTTACCTACATATATTGAAATTAATGATTTTAAAAATTTCTTTGCGCAGGCAAAGGAAGAATTGGCCTGGCAAGTTGCCGCGATGATCGTCAACGAAGTGACAAGCGTCACAATGGGTTCCGGTGATCCCAACGTAATTTATCAATAAGTAGTGTTCAACAGCTCATATAAGCATTCTATGCGCACCACATTCTACAGAAAGAAAAAGTATGTCTCGTCTTCTTCTTCCCATGTCGGGTCAACGTCAACATCACTATACTCTAATTTATAATGCCGCTGTTTTCTATTTGTCTAGAACTAGATTACTATTATTACTATTACTACGAACTTTTACAGATTATTATATATATTGGCACAATCAAGAGTCTCCTACAAAATGAGTATTACATCAACATACTACTGAAACATTGCAGGAAATCAAAAAAAAGTTTTTGAAATTCTACGCATCTTGTACAATCGACTGAAAAATAGGTGTATCTGCTTAAAAAATGGAAAAGAAAAAAATTTTTATGTGTATTTTATTCATAATGTTAATTTTTAAAAAATACGTACGTACCCAAAAAATGAATCCCAAGGCCTGAAACGTATTTTGTAGAGAATTTTAAAACAAAAATATTGTATATTGTGCATTTTTTTATCGTAAATGGATTGAGCGTGTACTGGCTATTTAATATACAACACTTTCGATTTTACAATCAAGCTTATGGTCATAATAATTATACGTATAACATTTCGTTTTGTAACGCAGCACAAAGGTCTGTGATTTCGATGATGTAACTGTAACTCAACAATTTTCATTATTGTGAGATAGAAAACGCGAAATAAAAACAAATGTCGTAAAAGCCTTTTTGGATTTACTAAAGTTGTTAATTATTTCTTTTATTCATGTAGAACATTAAAAGACATTTTAGTGGGCAAAACAAATGATGATAATCCGCTCATCTTCTGGTGTGGGTTGAGACGGAACAACTGAACTAAGTGAAAATTACAATGACAATAATTTAAATTCCGTACATACCATTAAATACTGTTTTTCTTAAATAAAACGCACGGTCATGTCTCTAGATTAGTTATTAGGAAAAAAATTCGAGTTTGATTAGCAAAAACATAAAGTATACTATAAACCATCCCAAGTGTAAAAGTCAGACTGCGTCTCAAGATGCCCCAAAATCTCAACCATTTTCTTTGCAACGTGTGGGACGTGGATTTCACACCAACTCTCCCAATTCAACAGATAGATTCAAAAGTGATTTCAAGATGTGACTAAAAGCTCCTCCACTCCACATCGTCACCCAGCCCTGGAACCAGATCCCAAGTATTTACCTACACTACATCTCATTATATCATCCTCATAATAATCATTTAAACTAGACATCACAAATACTACATTTGTCTCTTTCGTCCTAAACTATCACATACACTGAGAAAAATGACTCTGAAAAACAATTTCTATTCATACATCTCACTTTTTTTCGTTATAATTTGAATACAAAATGGCTCCTGTCACAAAATGGCTCTTGGATCTGCATCTATTAGCTATGTAGCACATGTGTATGTATGTATATGAAAAAAACAATTTACAACCTCTTTTTTATCAACTTTTCTAGCTTTTTAATACGACTTGACTCAATATTCGTTTCGGGGGGTTCGAGCTCAGGTTGGATGAAGTGACTGTGGTGCATGCCCACGGTTCTCGATTTGAAGGCCTCGATGAGCGGCCCTTGGTCTGTGCGCTTGTAGCCTTTCATGTCGAGGATTTTGCAGAATTCGTTGAGACCACAGTCCGGCACGAGCTTGGCCACTTGGTCCACAAACGACGAGATTTGCTCGACGGGGGCCATTGTCAGTTTGAGGATGAGCTCAGTTCGCCCCATTTCCCGAACAATAAGCTTGCTGTACCTACAAATTATTATGATATAGGCGTAAATATATTGCAAAATTAGAATTGAATTAATAAATCTTGCGAACTTACTTGTCGGGCGGCTTCCTTTTCACGGTTAGCCCAATCGACGGTAGGTCGAGCAGGGCGGTTTTTAAACTCTGAGTGTCGAGAAGAAGCTGCTGAGCACCGAGCTTGTTGATGCCTTTACACTTTTGCAGGGTTGAGATGTATTTATCCATAAACAACCTGGGGAAAATAAATTATGGAAAAACTAAAATTTCTCTTACAAATACAAAAGGGTGTATATGTACATAAAATGAAAATAGGTAGTTCAAAAATTCACCCAAAGTTAGTCTTACTTTGCAAACTGCTGGCAAAATATAACAAAATACTTTCGGGAAGTGGCGAGGTAGTCTCGCAAAGTCGGCACCGTTGACTTCCACTGTGATATCATTGCAGACACGTACGGGCTTTGGTCACCAACCTTGTCTATCGTTTGCCAGGCAGTCTGCAAACCAAAATGAAGAATTTTGCTCAAAATTACAAATTCATTTGTTAGCGAACACAAATCCGACATTGACGAATGGTACTCACTACTCCTCAAAAATGCTGGGGCTATTCTGGATAGCCTGAAATTTCCATACTTAACTATCTAGGAAGTCTTATCTATCTAGTCTTAACTATCTAGTCTAGGAATCATAACTATCACAAAAAAGTAAGAATCTTGTGTAATAGCCTTCGTTTAATACCTTTGTAATCGCGGAAAAGAGAGGTTCACAGGCCATATCCAAGTCCTGCACGAGTAGGCTGACGCTCGTCTCAATCACCTCAACAAACTGGCTCCGCTCATGCTCCATGGTCAATTTACTAGCGAGCGCAGCCAACTTTTCCTTAAGCTTCTCCTCGAGCTGCTGCGTCGTCTCAACGCAGTACTCCGCCGTCGTCAGTATGCACGCAATGCGGTACAGCTCATGCGACGTAAATCTCACCGCCTCCCCCTCCTTCAACAACGACTGGAAATTCTGAATAAGGCCATGTGTGTTCAAATCTCTCAACTCTCTCGTAATACTTGAGACACTCGTCAGGGGTGTGTTCTGGTTCGACACTTTTGGAAGATTCGCTTGTAAAATCTTATTACAGTAGTCTCTCAGCCTCTTGATAAACACAAATCCCAAATTCAACAACGGCTCCCCACAACTCAGCTGCGTGCACTGAACCAAACACTTTTTGTAAAAGACAAACAAATCCGCACAATTCGCGAGCACAACGCCACTCGCATCCGGCGCTTGAGGGATTGGAAACCCATTGATTCTCAGATCTGCGACGAACTTATCCACCAACTCGGTCAGGTTCTTATCCTGACTCTCCACGTAAATATAAAGGAAGGGGTCGAAGCACTGAGTAATTATCCTGTGGAACTTATTCGGAATCACTTTTCTCTGAGGAGGTTGTTGTTGCGCCGCGACCTCCTTCGACGTGGAGGCCTTCGCAACTGGAGACTGCAGCCCGTTGGAATTGCTATTCTGAAGGAAGGGATTTTTCTCGTCCTCCTCCTCCCGCGAGAGGAAGGGATTTAGCGAATCTCCCGGGTCCTCAATCGCCTGTCCCCCGAATCTCAGAAATAGGAGGTTCTCGAAAGAGCACGTCTTCTGTATCGCGCTCAGCAACAGTTTCACGTCGATCTCGTGCCGCCGCTTAATCATCACTTTGGACAGGTCTTGCCTCGTCTGATGGCAAAACTGCATGGTGATCCTCTGTGACACATCCCAGTGCTGGGGGAAGATGGAGCCATATCTCTCCTCGAACTGAATCAGGTGCTTCTTCAGCCACGCATACCGCTTATCGACCTTGTCGAGCCACGCCAAATCCTCGTTCTCGTCAAAGAGGACGCCATACTCCTTCAGCTGGATGGAGATGAACCATTGGAGGAGATCGTGCTTCACGTGGGGCTCCAGCACGTCAAGGACTAAACACGCTTCACTCATTTGCTTCACATGGAGACTGCCCGTGGTGGAGGAGAAGGATTCGCGGAACTCGAGACTCGGACAGCCGCCTCGCTCTGCTCAGCCCGCCCCTTCATGTCTAGGACTTTGGTGACGAGCGCCTCGATCGAGGCCTGGGCGCGGGTGAGGGCTGTGATCCCGTCTTGGCCGCCTTTGCCGGTTTGGTGGCGGACGAACTCGCGGATCTCCTGGTCCGCTTTGAAAATCTCCTGCTCCACGGAGAGGATGACGTCGTTGAGGGAGGCCAGGGATTGTTCCGTGGGGAAGAGGGTGTTGATGTGGGAGACCACGTCGAACTCGGACTGGTCGAGTGGGTCTTCACTTGGGAGTACGTGCTCGATCGCGCGAAGCACTTCGGGAGGTAACTGTGTAATCTCAGAGTAGCTGTCATCCTCCATCCACATGTCAGAAAGGGGGGAGAGGTGCGAGTCTCTCAGCTTATTGCCGAACTCGATCTCACTAACGCCAGCCATTGTACCTGTGATTGAGAGTTGGATGATGGCGGAATGTGGAATGTGAGCGCATCTGGAATAAAAAACAAATTATTTAATGCAGATACTAAATTTTAAAAATACTCTCTATAAATGCCGGAACGCTCATAAATTACTTACACAAGTTAGATACAAGCACGAGATAAATGTATAATGTGGTAATTTATGAACGGCCCGTCATTTTAAAATAAAAGGTAGATAGATAATAGCTGAAAATTGGGAACATGAACTACTTGTGATTTGTGGCGGTTACAGTTACACTACGATTACAAGTGAAATTAACACAATACTACTGGATGCGACAGTTCTACTAAAAGTCGTGCGCTACTCTATGCATTTAATCAAATTAACGTTCTACGATTACTAAAAGTTTTCATTTTGTAAGTTTACCGATGACGATGCTAAATCGGCTTAACATCTCACCTCAAATATTGCTTGCTGGTATGACATTTGTCACAGGGACACAGACAATCCGAAAAAAAGAAACAGAATATACTTACATGAACTATTTACCGACTCAAACTATTACAATGTCACACATAGTCAGCGAATTTTCTCTCTCCAACGACTAGAGCCAGGTCACTGGCTTGAGTAGTACGAACACTCTGTATACAAAACGTCTCCATTCCAACTCAAAACTAAATTGTAAATACAGACATTTGAATTATTTGGAGCGAATCTCTTTTTGCTAGACATTCAAAGCGGAACATAAAAATGCACACAAAAGTAGTTTAAGTACGTTTCTAACTGAAATAAAAAAATTGAGAACAGAAAATCCACACATCCAGAGAGCAGGCTCATGTATGTTTCTCATTTGGAAACTGTAAATTCTACTGGCAATCACTCAAGTGTCATTTGTGCTGTGGCTTATATATTGTACCTATTGACGGATTTTCTTCGCAGCTGGTCGCCTTTCTCGATTATCTCGCATTTCTTTCAAGATGCTCATTATTGCTGGGAGTGAAAGTCGACTGCTGCTGGACAAGTTTCCAGTCTATTCCACGACGGCGACGACTCCAAGACATAAACCCCACTTTTCCACTTAAATGGCTTAGACTATGAACCAAATATACTAATATTGATGATGGTAGAGATGGAATGGCTCCTTTCACCAAAATCAATCCTTGTGCCGCTCATTAAAACCATATTATTCAAACTCTATTCCAAAGGCAGGTTACACACGTATTGACTACTACTTTATCACACCTGAGCTGAGGTGAGACAGAAGACAATTTATATAAATTATTACTAGGGGGATGATGTAGGATTTGGCTTGTAGTGTGACGATGAGTAAGCAAAACGTGCTAAGGAAGGGAATACCTTTTCAGAAATATCCTTTCATCACATTCTCTCTTTCTGTGATGTCTCGACTATTCAAAATCGTTGGGAAATGTTGAGCAAAAAAAAAGAAAGATCGGTATGGAAAAATTCGAGACGGTGGTGATGATTCGATTAATTGGGAAATAGCAGAATCAGTACTGAAAGCGATTTGCGCTACATTGACACGAACACGAAGGTATACATGTGATAATGAGGAAAGAGTAGTGTCAAAACAAATATTGGATGAAAAATATAATGCATTCCATTTCAACTTCTTCTTCTGAATAAAATGTAGACGTAGAAGAGCTTTTTTGCTATGCGGAGCAGGTGATTAAACATGTATATCTGTGAGTGCGACGGTGTTCGGTGTTTTATTCGAGATCAGCAAGAGAATATTTTATGGTATTATGGATAGTAGTGGGCATGTAGTTGATTCAGGATAGGTGTGAGGCCGCCTGTTGTCCGCATACATAATGTAAGATCATTCGTCTTTTCACTGAGAGTTTGTAATACAAAATCACTTTTATCCAAAAATTATTTTTGAAAGTTTTTTTTGCAAGGTACGGGAACGATGCCTTAATTAGGAACCAGCGCAGCGGAAAGAATTTGATATTCAATGATGTACAAAACTAATGCGAGTTTTCCCATGATTTATCCCCAACTGTCCCCGACATCTGAAATGTAAAGGTTTTTTTATAAGATTGATGTGTGAGTAGTGGAGGACCACTAAAAATAACTGAATTCGCCTTTACATTTTCACTGTTAATTGCAATTATGGAGAAAGTCATAAACATGCAATTGCCGGTTCGGACAGATATTTATGAACTTGTTCAAAAATGAACCGACATTGAATAAATTGCTATTTTTTTACACATTACCGCATCACCCCATTTTAAGTTACATGTTCACAGCGCATTCCTTTTATTTAAAATTGGACAAGATACGTTAGTACAACATTTTCCTTCGTGATAATATGACATTTCTCTTATTCAACCTAATCTAAAACACAATCCACAATTATCAATCTCGTAATATAATATTATTAGCTTCTGACTCGATCCTGCATCTCACAAATAACTAAACCACACAGCACAAATCAATGACACTTCTACGATGAAACGAACAACCAAGACTGAAAACTATATAAAATTCTACTCTAATTACTACCTGCGTTGTAATACCTGTAATCATAGACACACAACTCGAAGTTTACAAGATTCGTTGAACTACATACATACAATACAAGAAAACGGCCGACAACTAAACACGAATAAAAAGTGATAGTCAATGCTAAATACTACTACTCAAAGAGAAACGACTCGAATTTGTTGATTTCATGATACAAAGATAGTTTTATATAAATAGTTTTACTCTTTACAATACATTCACGATATTTTGTATATATGTAGATATATTAAAAAGTATTTACAGTTTACAGGAAGCATTATTTTCTTGGAACAGTCGTGCCAAAGTTTTAGCTCAAACCTTCAAAGTCCATACACACCACACCTCCATTCCCTCCATATATTCCATCTCTTGTACCCTTTTAGTAAAGTAAGAGGTCAGTCCCAAAGATTACCTTACTATAAGCACGGAACCTTCAGACAATTATCTAGTAAACTGTATTTAAATGTATATACTGCGCTAATTAAGAGTATGTTGAGTGATGTGATAGCTTCGAATTGTCATAAATGATACAAGTTTAATTTTAATTACCACGTCTAAATCGAAAATGTATAACTGATTTGATTGTGATAGTGATCGGCTACGGTTGCCGATTAAAAATATACCAGTGATGATTTTATTTTATAAAATATTCCGACCCAATTATACATTTACTCTAAAGTAACACGAACCGATACGTAAGTAATTCGAACAAAGAGGTAAATTAGTAAAAAGAAAATCGGAGGTCTTTAAACATAAATAACTTAAATACTTAGCAAACAACAAATCTGAAATATTCATACATACCTAGAGGAGATGCCACAGCCAAAAAAAATCGACATACATACATACATACATAAAATCTATCAGTATTGGTATGGTAGTAAAAATGACAACTAGAATTTGACAAATATTAAAAACCGATATTCCATTTTTACCGCACATTTAAATATATAAAGGTATACTACCCATGCATGGCATTTACTTGCAACGTGACAACGAATTAATATTAATTTTTATACTCTGTACGAACTAGAATGAATACGTATAATGCAACTCTTATGCTTTTATATAAACTACGTACATATATATTTATGCTAAATTCGGGTGTATCAAACACTTTTTGTAACGGTTTTTTTACGAGCGAGTTACTGGTCCTTCGAATGGTTTTTTGTAGTACTTAAGATAATATACAGAGTTACACACGAGCTACTCTACACACAACTGAAACGGACAACGTTAATGTGAGAAGCGATTATGCGACTGAACGATAAAAAGCCATACTAAAAATGAGGTACGGTTACATTAAATTACAGAGCAATGGGAGCAAACAAAGTGAAAATTCATGGACTGATGGAAACATGTCTGAATAATAGCTGTTTATCAAGAGTATATTTATGCTGTATTACTATTACCGTTACCAGTATGTTTGCCGACTTCAAAAAGTATTTCCTAGACATTTTCTGCTGATACCCAATTAATATATTCATTTCCGCATGAAAGAGCCGTTTTTCCAGCTCAACAATAATCCATGAAATTCTCACTTTGTTCAGTTCTCCATTACACTCAAACCATTGTAAAAGTTGAAACGTTGTTGTTATAATTTTTTGTTGTTGCATTATTGCTGGAATTGTAATGCGGATTTTCGCACTACTCCTGTTTTTCTTTAAATATGCAATCCATGTTTTCTGTAAACTATGACGTAGCCGCCACAAATTGCAGTCTTTTGGGAATCCTTCATCTTCATCTTGCCTATCTCTGTTGGTACAATTTTTTTTTTGCTTTTTTTTGTACATTATTTTATTCAAACTCAAATAACGCCGCCTGATCTATTGGACTGGAGCTGTTGGGATTGACAAAGTAGTCGGAATCCACGTCCCCAGACTTATCCTCACTCGCATCGCTCAAATGTGACGACGAGTCCAAATCCGTTAGAGCCACATTCGAGCTCATCTTACTCTTTTTGTTCCGTACTGAACCGGACGAGGTGGACTTTGACTTGACCTTCTTTGGGTTGAGCGACGTGACCACAATCGACTTGGCCAGGTCACTGTAGAACAGCTCTCGAAACACTTCCGGCACACCTAACCCCTTGCTTGTGTAGCTGTGCTCCTTATGCGCTGACTTTGAGGAGAAGGTGCTCTCCACGGGATACGAGTCAATGATCTTGCAGAGGAGGACTGTCCATGCTCTTACTACTCGTGAGACGGTGGGTTGTGATATGAAGAACATGTGCCCAAGCACCTTTTCGGGAAGCTTCCGACGCAGCCGGATGATGGTCATGAAGAGCTCGTTGATCCGGCTCATGGCACGACCTTGGCAAGAGCGCTTTTTTGGGGGCTCCTTTCCACACTTTTTGAGGGGCACGAGACCCTCCTCACTCCCCGTTGAGTTGGTTCGAAGCTTGTCGCTCGAGCTGGGCTGCATTGAGAAAAGAACAAAAGGTTTTAATTGGATTGAACATAAAATTATGGGGCATTGCGATACAGGTGTGATACGGGTGCAACCGTTAAAATATGGTTAAAGGTGGTCAAGGGTTGCCGTAACAGCTCTATTTTTACGTTTCTTAGAATATTGCAATAATACAATTATTATTTTCTCTAGTAGCTTTTGAAGTCAAAATACCGGGGCAATTTGAACAACAGCGTTTTCAATACCACATTGGCATGCAGTTTTCATCAATTATTTTTAGTCAATAATTTTTGAATATTCGTTGTAGTAGCGCAGACAATACTAGTACGTGACGAAACACAAACAAAGTTATGATTAGCAGTACTTACGAGGTTATTGACGCCATAGGTCGCATCCGTGATGCACAGTTTCTCAATGTAAGCTTCAAGGGATCGAAAGAAGGCTTCGAAAGCACGGAACGTCGCAAATCCTGTGTAGTACTCGATGTCCTTGTCTGATCCCTTAAACCGCTCCACCGAAAACTTGCCAGTGACTTTCTCCTTCTTGGGACGTTTCGTCACTCCTTTCAGCTTCTTCTGCTTTGGCGGAGTAGGTGGAGGCTGCGGAGGTTTCGCCTTTGTGGTTTTTCCTTTGGTCCTTGGGTTACTCGCTTTCTTCACAGCTAAAAACATAATGAGCGGCATTATTGCAGAATGAAATCGCCAAATTAGACTATCAGTTAATTGCAACTTGTTAATCAGTTAATGCATATAACTAACTTTGTTTCGACTCTGAGCGCGGCGTCGGACTTCGAGAGTAGGTGGGTGGTGGTTGCGATGGTGCTACCGCAGACGACGTCGACACCACAACCGTACTCACCTTATCTACTGTTGTAACCATCTCAAGTTTCGACTCAATATCCTCCGTCGGATCGGTAAACAGATCTTCCGCAATATTCAAATTCCCCTGGTCTCCAGCCAACTCGTCCGCGCTAAACAGCGGTATTTTTCCATCAGTAAAAAGCGACGAATTTAGCTGATGGGCCAACTCATCAATATCCAAATACGAGGGTGCCGGCGCACTCGGCATTTCCGGATCAATGCGCAAGTCGACAAGCTCAAATCTCAAAACATCATCCTCCCCGGCCCCACCTCCACCACTCAAGTTTGCTTCATCCGGAGCACTCGTCACAGCCTGGAACTGGTACGCGCTTGGTCCTGCTGCCGGTGTTTGAGACTCGTTCGAAAACAGCGACTCTTCACTCGAATGGTGGAGAAAAGCGGGAATCAAGTTATTGTAAGGGTACGCCTCATCCGTCGTCGTCGTAGGCTGAAGACCCTCGGAGCCGCCTTCCTCCGCCTCCGCGCCAGACTTTAAACTAACCGCCTGAATGCTCTGAAGCAGCTCCTGCTCCACCGACGCCACTTGATACGAATTATGCGGTATGTCGGAGAAGAGAAGCGTCACGTTGGTCAGAGACGAGACAGCATCTTCACTCACCACACTTGGATCCTCCAATAGCGAGTTCACTTCGTGCGAGGAGATACGCTCCTGCTTCGCGGCAATGTCGTTTGGTCCACTCCCAGCTTCCAGCTCGTCCTCGGCTTCTTCTGATTTGACTGATTTCCGCTTCCCCTTCGCCGGTCGTGCGAATGCCGTCCGGTTCCATTTCCGTCGCTTCCGGCGCTTCATTCCAGTACCATCTTCGCAGATAGCTTCGGCACCGGGCGAGGTTTGCGATTGGTCGTCCGAGTTGGAGATGGAAACGGTCTCTAGATTCTCCGAGTGGGTGAGAGGGTCCATCACAGTTAGGACTAAGTGGTCATCCTGTATAGTGGCTGATTCGATGACGAGCTCCGTCCGTCCCAGGAGATCGTCCAGTTGATGTGCCTCGAGTTTCGCCACCGACGGTAGCGAGCAGAGAGGAGAGTCATTGTATTCCGGGGTGAAACTTGATGGACCATGGCCAGTCTTATCTTTTGTAAGTTCAGACTTTACAGATGGTGACGAAGAGGTTCCAGGTACGCAGTCTGGAGGTGGAGGAGGAGGGGCGGTGATTGAAGGGGACTTTCCCAAGGATTTTGGGGTGCTCACCGGCAACACTGCGGGGACTACCAGTGGGGTGCCCTTCCGGGGAAACACCGAGGGAACGGCGTCTAAACATACAATACCGTTATAAATGGTTATTTTTACTGGCCAGTCGGACAAAATTACAAATACAAAGCTAATTAGATTGTTTTTATGGGGCAACTTGAGCATTTTTAGTTTTAGGGTACATTGCTGATAATTCTGATATTTGAAACCTCAAATTGAAACACAATTTTTTAAGGTACATCCAGTCTCTCTGTGATTTTCCGATTTGATTTCTGAAATGTCTGTCATAAATTTTCGAGCACATCTTTAACGTTTTTGTTCTTTTGTCAATCTTTTGAGTTTGCCCCTGTGCAGTGTGTCTGGAACGAATTTTTGCCCAAAATATTTTCATTTAGTTCGTGTGCTCACTTGAATTGAGACGAGCCCTCTTTTTCGCATCCATGCAGTAGTCCTTTTTCCGGAAGTGTCTCGAGCATACCCTTGTGTACCGAGGAACGATTTTAAAAGACTCCGGTTTCTCCAGGTGTGGAATGATTGCTTGTACCCATTGATCTCGAATTGGTTCCTTGTTTGGAAATTTGTGGTATGACAGGCCCTTCGCCTCCACGACACGAATGCTCATCCCACATGATGATACACAGCAGCGATGAACCATTATACTATATGCGCTTTATAGATTTTACAGCTTGGCTGGCAGTTACGTACTCATTCTTTCATCCCTGAAAAATCAGAACAAATGAAGGACAAAGTTATTAATTTTTTATCAAAAGCAAATTTACGATCCTCAGTTCGAGTACGATTCAACAATTTAAATTGTCGGAGGTAAAGACAAATAAGAATAACCAAATATTATAAGGCTGTCTTCCGGTGTCAATGTCAATTATCCGTAACTAAAACGACCTCATGAGTCAGCTCTGAAATCAAACGACGGCAGTTAAATTGTCTCAACTTAATTAAAAACAAATAATACGTAATACATACTACAAATTAACGGCGCCATTTGAAACCACAGTGGAAGATTTAACCAAAACAAAGAATTGGATAGGTTTTTCACAATGACAGCTCTCGAAATCGTTAAAATTTAAAAGAATTTATTCCAATCCAACTTTAGATTGACATTGACAGTTGATTCTTCCAATAATACAAAAAAAACTCCGGGAATAAACCACTAACTAAAATGACTACTTTCGAAAAAAACATCATCAAATTTTCAAAAAATCCATCTTCTCCAATTTTGCAAAATAAAATTCACAAGACTCACTTGCCTCCCACATGTGACGCATTACTAAAGCACTAACTCCTTCAAAACATCATCAGTTACTAGCTGCCAACTTACCTCATTTTACAACCGAGAAGAAATTACACATGATGATGATCCTAAAGTGATTATTTCTTGACGGTGGTACCTCAACCAAAATGTACACAAAAAACAGCCCACAATTCACTTATCAGAGAGGCAGTTCTCACTCCTAAACTCCTAATCACGAGTTGACCGACCTTCCCCTCAACTCGAAAACAAAACAATAATTAAAATGAGAAACGATCTTAAGCAATAAAGATAACAAAAAATTTATTGGAGTTTAAACTTCTTTCGCTCGCTGCTCCTTCTTGTGATGTGTGTGTAATGTGTATTACACATTGTGTAATATGAGATGTTCCTATTCCGAATCCGAATGTTATTCAATGAACGTAAACGTAACTCGAAGGATCCCTATTCATATTCCAGCTCATAAAATGTATGTACTTGGTAGTAAATATGTACATACAGGGCACAAGTTACAACGTAGTAAGTCTACAGATAATGCGATGAAGACTATGATTTGACAATGAGTGACGGGATTTGCACTCGTTTAGTGTATTTACTTTCTTCGACTTCTTCGTGGATATGCATCGGAATTGGAAATGCTGTTGTGGTAGCTCCCCTCCAGCACACCCCCTTGACACACAAACACACAGCCCCTCCAGCACACCCCCTTGACACACAAACACACAGCCCCTCCAGCACACAGCACATATCCCCTCTGGTGCACAGTGGCCGCTAAATGTTAAAGATATGATGCGGGGCAACAAAATCAGTTCAGAATCAGTTTCAATTTGTGTCATGGGATTTTGTAATTGAACATTACATATCTGGCCGTTTTAAACTCCTTAATTTCTAAAAATGTAATGACAAGGACGATCATTACATTACCGTTGTCATTACAGTTTTAAATTTCCTGATTGAAGGCAATATTATTTACGTAGCTGAAAATATCAATTGAATAAAACTGTCATTTTTAGTTTCCCCATTAAATTTGGAGCGAAATGATTTGTCACATATTTTCGCATGTATAACAACTTAACGGTCACCAACTGTTAACGGTGTCCATTTTTGAATTCTTCATAACATTTGCAGTCGAATATTTCACATATATTTGTATATGTTACGGCTTAAACGGCCATTGAACTAATATCTTAATTAAAAATCATAAACTAAAAACTCCATATTTTCCGGATTTCCAGCATTTTCCCATCTCGCGTCTATTTTTTTTATAAAAAACAGGTGCCATAGTGCTATTCCCCATTCCCAACACCTTAATTCAAAATCCCATTCCGTAAACTATATCTTCTCATGAATCGCTTCAATTAGTCACCTCGCATCATATCTTTAACATTCAACGGCTTTAAACGGCCACTTGCCATCATTTGTGTGCTGTGTGCTGGAGGGGAGCTACCCCAGAAATAGAAATTACTGATACGCATTTCACAAAGAAAATGAGCTTTTTTTATACGAGCTAAAACGCATTCATTAGTTAATTTGGTACATTGTGTTACAAAATTATTATTGTGGGGCTTTATTTTTTTGCGTCGTCCATGAGAAATAACATTTTATTGAAGTTGTGTAAAATCTCTCCAATATTGACTATTTCTTTTCTTTTGCGGAAATATTATTTTCACTTCCGCAGATAGTGTCAAAAAGATATTCGTAAAAAATGTCCGGTGCAAATCAAAACCCGAATGCTCCAAAACTTCCAGAGAATGAAGTTGAAAAAGCCGTCGATACATGGAACAATATTCTGAAAATTCCAACTATATCTGAAGCGTCTATCTGGGAAGACAGTAATTTTTATAAATGTGAGCAGTAAATGGTCGGTGGATGAGGCTGCCAGAGGCGGTGGAAGAGACAGGGACCTTTTCAAGAACATTTTCAGTTTTGAAAAGTTCCTTAGAAACAGAAAATCCTATAATTTTCTCCCCTGGTTCATATTCTGTCCTTGTTGATGAGTAAGAAGCAGTTTTACATTTTTAAAAACATACGTACATCAATTTAAGTACTTGTGGTCCTTTATCAAATTCCAAAATGAACATTGAATTTACAGAAAGCTTTCCGTTTCAACCGTATCTCGTCGATTCCGTGCTGTCCTTGCGGAGAAATCTGAAGACTCTGGTCCAAAGTCGGAGTTTTTGCAGATTTGGAACGACAGTACTTTGATGAAGTCGTACAATTTGGCCGAATTGAACCTGATGCTGAAGTGTATACGTCCGGTAAAAACTGGGCAAACAACCCTTAATGATTTATTTATATCCAATGCCATTGCATATTCTTATTTATTGAAGTTTTCTAATAATAATAATAAGAGTTTTTATTATAAACTCTAAGGGCCTTTCAATCCATATAGCCCATCACATTTGAAAAAAACGGTTGGGTTACATAATAGTCACAATATATCGTTCGTATGATAAATTAAAACAATTTCAACTTGTATTGTATATAAATGGCCGTGTGATTAATATTATTTGCTCCAGGTGAATTATATGGTGAACAAAGCCAGAGTGAACAAGTTTAACAAGCAGCGTTACGAGGAAAGGGCTAAAGCCAAAGCGGAGGAAGCGGCCAACGAAACTGACGACGTTCCTTCGGAAGACCAAGGCAACAGCCCCCACCTGCGAGTCCAGAAGGAAAAACTGTTGACACTGGGGCAACTGAAGACGAAAATGAGGCTGGAGATGAGAAAGCAAGAGAGGATCAAAGCGGTGCTAGCTCCGGAAGAGAAGGTGGTCCTTACCCCCTCCGACACTGATTCCCCCGAGGCTTCTCATACGGAGCTTTAATGATATTAAAAATGAGGCAATTTCTGTAAAGAAAACTAATTGTATTTAGAATTCCCATTCCCATTCCCTAAATATTTTACAAATGTGATCTATAGATGTAATCGTCATATGTAAGTGTACAAAAAGATATAATATGCGCGATGGAGAATTCCTATCCCAACTCTAGTAAAATTCAATTGAAATCTTCATCGATGCAAATGCATGCAGCAGGGCAAGCTCGAATTAATAATGCGGACCCAGTGCAATGACAAATATCGTGAAATTTTGTTCGTGATGAATGTTTGAGTAGAAGGCCAAAGCTGCTAAAAGTGTCACACGCTGACGTTAGACGGTCCATGATCTCCGTTCATGATAGGTGACGGTATATTCTTCAAAGTGTGTCAAATGCAATAGATTTGAGGCCGTTTAATTTGTGTGAGGTCATGTTGATTAATGAAATCGTCATTGTTGGGAGATGGACCCTTGCCGGAACCTAAAGGAACAAAATTAGGGACAGTTGATTTTCGCCCTCAAAAATGCTGCATATTTTAGCGTTCCAATGCCAGTGTTCTGAGATCGATTTTGGATTAGGGGTAACATGAAACTCGTTTTTAAGAAATGATTAATTAATAAAAGATTTTTATTGTACATAATTTATTTATTTGCCAAGTTTCATAGACATATTTAGATGCGTGAATTATGAATTAAAATGTCTAGCTATTGCGCAATTGAGAAATTAGTACGTTCGTATGTAATTTCATAGCATGTAATTACTTTTAAGTCCCTGTTCTGACTCGTCGCTCGTTTTAGTTTGGCATCACGACAAACTGCAAATCGGTTTCAAATCAGGCCAAAAGAAGCTCTGAACGTTGTTTGTCATTGTAGTTATTGTCGCAAAGCGTAAAGTGTGTCTTATCTTCCCCTCGAAGAACATAATGCTCTCCATATTGACTTGAATATTCTTAAAACAAACTCGACATTCCGACATGCAAAATTTGACATTTTACCTCCTCTGAGTCGGACTGACTCCGACTTCGTTTCCAATTTCTATTTCTAAGGCATGCCCTTTTGACAGCAATGTCGCAAATTAATTACACATATAGTGTACATCATATCACATCTCGATCTCGATGCCAAGAAGCTATCAAATGTCTACAAGAACAAAAATGCCAAAAGCGTAGTAGTTGGTGCTGAAGAGGGATGCACATTCTGGAGCAACAAAGTCAGAAACCTGAAGACTACATTCCTCCACGCACACATCACACCACATATCAACAACTCTACAGAAAAGTCTGTGTGTGTATACATTTCGTCTTGTTCTCATCTCAAAGAGTAAGAGATCATATGACTCACCAAAAGGCCCCGTTGTTTATCCTTTCATTCTACTGTTGGTTGGTAACCAACACCAGCTGCATGCCAAAACCAACGTGCCTTTTCCTCTTTAAATTTTTTCAAAAAGTCATTGATCTTCCAAGTCACAGTCTCTGAAGAGTTCACTTCTTATGCTAAAAAAAAATTGAGACTTGACATTGTCACTAAGTCCGTGCTAAAAGGTTGACTCATCACCAAATCAGAGATCCGTGTGGTGGCCTTTTATATTACCGTAGAACATGTTGAGAGTATGATGAGTCAGATCATGAGTTGGCCGCCGCGTCTCCCAACCGTTTCATTGTGCCACTGCATATTTTGAACGAGTTTTTGAAGACTAGAGAGACTTTTTTGAGTGTGAAATGCACGAGGAAAGTTTTTGCCAGTGATATCGTGATTTTAAGCTCATTTGTATTGATGTTTAGACGAATGAGGGTGAGGGGAGCACGTTGTGCTGATTCAACTGATTCACAAAATGTCGATAAGCTCGGCTCCAGGCATTCCTGACGAAGACGCGTGGTTCCATGAAAATATTACGAGGGAGGAGGCGGAGGCTCTGCTGAAAGAAGTTGGTGAGTGGCATGTGACAATGACTTCATTGGTTTTTTCTGAGAGGATTTATCACATAGTCACATTGTTCAGTTCAGTATTCAGTTTTCAGTTTTGGTGTCATTTGTTAGGTTAGGTATTCGAAACTCGACTGCTGAGCTGTCATATTAAACTGCCATTTTTATTTGTTTAATGTTGTGATTTCCTTCATTGTTGATGTCTAGGAGAAGATGGAGCCTTTCTGGTACGAGAGAGTGCATCGAGCGTCGGAGATTATGCCATTTCCATGGTTTCCAACAATGACGTTCATCACATTCAAGTGAAAAGGCATGGAGAGGATGCATTCTTCTCTGTTGGTACGAACTTGATTTTTACAGTAAAGGTTTTAAGCTTGAAGAAAGATGTGTTCCAGTATCCTGAAGTAATCATCAGTGATACCATATTTTTTGTGCATACCTACATATATTCACTCGTTTCTAATTTTTGTACAGAAACGTATTAGATATTGGTAAATGGGTTTATTGTTTGCTAATAGGATTTTTAAAATAAGCTAAATTGTAATTTTTGATTTGCAGAAGGGCGAGAGCCATGTCACGGCTTGGATGAGCTTGTAAAACTTCTCCAATGTCCAACATCAGACGACGAGATATTTCTGCAGAAGCCAATAGTAAAGTCCTTCCCGCCTCCAGACGTCCGTCGACATGGTCGCACGAACCTCCTTCATCGGGCGACGAAAGAAGGAAGCATTCAAATCGTGTGCGAAATGCTCCGATGTAAGAATCGCAGCATTGACGCGAAAAATGACGAGGGTCAAACTGCTGCTCACATTGCCGCCATGAATGGTCTCGAGGATATCCTCATGTCATTGATCCGAGCCGGAACTAATGTAAACGCCAAAGATTCTTCTAGTTTAACCCCGCTTCATGTAAGTTGAAACTTTCAACTTGAAAGTGCCATAATATAAAAATTTAATTAATTAATGTAGGTAATTAATTTTGCTAATTGAACTGGCGCTGTTGTAATCAAGATATTTTTGTTTTAGTATGCTTGTAGAAACAATCATCCGGGAATCGTTCGAGTTCTACTAGACGAAGGCAGGGCGAATCCACAAATGAGAAGAAATGACAATGGTTTGCTGTTTTGATCTTGGATAATTTTTGAAATCTTAAGGAATAGGGATTAAGGATTAGATTTTTAAATTACATTTCTTGATTTGATAGGATGGGTAGCAATGCATGAAGCCGCCAGTCGCGGTTTTCTCGAGTGTGTCAGAATGCTCTACGTTCATAACGCGCCGTTGAGACCAAGGACAAATGAAAATGATACTCCGTTGCACTTGGCACTTCGTAATAATCATGAGGATTTGGTGCAGTTTTTTGGTGAGTACATAAGTAATTGATAGGCATTGCAAGATTTGTGTTGTAATTGATTTTTCCCTTTCTTATTTTTAGATTCAATTATTCCCGTTGAACCCATTCTGAGTCGGGAAGATTGGTTTCACAACCGGTTGGGCCGTAAAGAGGCGGTGGAAATTTTGCGTGCTTTCCGTGAGTCGTACGAAATTGACCCATCAGCCTCGTACTTTCTCATTCGACGCCATTCGTTGAAGGACGACGCCTATGTGCTTACAATCATCGTGGAGGAGCGCTCCTTCAACTTTGAGATTTGGCGAGAGGTGAGACTTTTAAAAAGGTTTTTAAAATGTTACATTTTGTGTCGTTTTTTTGTATTTTATGGCGTTATGATTGTGTTTGTTTTCAGGGAAACTTTTTGTACATCGACGATGGTCCCTACTTGGAGTCATTGGAGCATCTCGTGCAACACTACTGTACGTGGTCGGATGGCCTCCCGTGTCGTCTTCAAGTGCCTGTGAGTATGCAGCAGGCTCGGTCTGTAATGCAACCGCCAAAACTGAGCTCGTCTATGAGTTCGCTAGATGTGCCACCTCCGTTGCCAAAACGAACGCCGATGTCCAGCTCCCCGAACGCCTTTAACCGTTTGTGCAGTGACATGGAAAATAATAATCGGTTTAACCTTCCATTTCCAAAGGGTAAGCGTACAGTTATTAAAATTTCCCCACAATAGAGCAAAATTATTCTAGGAGAATTAAGAATAGATTCTGTGAAACCATTGGATTGTTAAATTTAATCCGGAAATTTTTGAAAAATGTTTAATTCGATCTCATTCTCACAGAAAACATTCCTCGAGATGCTTTGGATATCGGAGATTTACTGGGTGAGGGTGAATATGGCGAGGTCTACGTGGGAAAATTACGTGTAAGCCCCACCTCTACGCTCGATGTAGCCATTAAAACGCTCAAAACTGAGGGGGAGATGAGCGACTGGAAGAAGAATGAGTTTCGAACAGAGGCTCGAACCATGCTCGACTTGGAGCATCAGCACATTGTTAAGATCATTGGGATTTGTTGCGAGCCAAAGACGTTCATGGTAATTCTATGTTATATGTAAACTATTCTATACTCATTCTGGACTATTTTTTTATTTGTAAAGTTAATGTGTGCTTTTTGTAGGTGCAAGAACTTTGTGAGCTGGGCTCCTTGCAGGATTTCTTACTGGAAAGTCCGGACAAGGTTGTTCCATCGAAGCATTTTAAGCTGTGGGCTCATCAGATTGCGAAAGGGATGCTGTATCTTCAACGGAAGCGATTTATACATAGGGATTTGGCAGTAAGAAATATCTTGCTGGCGTCTGTTTCTCTGGCCAAGATTAGTGACTTTGGACTTTCGAGAGCGTTGGGATTAGGCAGTGAATATTACACTGCGTCCCAGGGTGGAAGGTGGCCAATCAAATGGTGAGAGATATCTATGGAAACTGTGTAGCGGAAAATATTATTAATGCAATCCATGGTAACTTGGAAATCCAATGTTCAACTTTTGCAGGTATGCTCCCGAGTCCTGTACTCACGGCACCTTTTCGCATGCAACAGATGTGTGGTCGTATGGAATAACCTTGTGGGAAATATATTCATTTGGTGGCACCCCATACGGGGATTTACCTGGGCGTGAGGTTAGCTAAAATATATACTGAATTCACATTTCATCATTTGTTTTGACACCGTGGAACGCCATTTTTTATATATATAAAATTTTCATAGGTCATTGAAATGGTCGAAAAAGGCTATCGGCTCGAGAAGCCTGAGCAATGTTCAGACCAAGTTTACAGCGTAATGCGAAAATGTTGGTCCGCAAATCCCGAGCTTCGACCGACCTTCCACTTTCTCACACAATTTTTCGGTGACGGAGAAAACTTGAACTTGCTTCCGCCGCCGCCGTCACATAACCGAAATCGGAGCAACAGCGCAACAACCCTTTCCACCACCAACATCTCCCCGGTTCCACCCCCGCTACCGAGAACCCCTGAGCCGAGGCGTAATTTGAATGATAGTGTGGGCGCGTTAAGTGCCGAAGTGAACTTTATGTCTTTCGATTAAACAGTATGATGATAGGGGAATTATTGATACAATTTTTATAGTTCATATTCATTCCTATTTGCCTGAGTTATTTTTATGCCATTTGAGCTTACACAGAGTTCTTACAAGAAGCCTGATTGGAGGTGTAATTACAGATCAAGTAAAAAATTACTTAAGATAAGTTCATTTATATTTTAGTGAAGGTGCAATAAATATAGTTTTATCTTTATTTTTTTCCTATTGTCACAATTATCAATATGTGCAGTAATGTTATTGTAATAGACTGTGACGAGTTGCGGCCCTTTAAGAGTTAAACACATGATGACAACTGACCTTTTAGCTGTAGATGAACATGTTTTCACAAAGAATGAAAGATTTAAATGTCTTCCTCATGCCGTAAATATAAGTAAAATGCTGCAAAATATATACTATGCACTATTTGTAAGAAGTCTCAAGGTATTTCTGTAAAGGAAGGCTTGTATCATGGTTTGCCATAAGATAATCAATACGTTTATATAAACTATGTTAATGCTGTTTGACAATAAGTAAAGTGCCTTGTACGTTTGTCGAGCACTGTTCAAGTCACATGGAAGGTCATGGCAGTCAGATTAATAAATTGTTCAAAACTTTGTCACTTCGTGAATGGCCGTTGCAAGGGGATATAGTATACACACAAGATGAACACAAGAAAAATTGGAGTCCTTACTTTTATGCCATTGAGCCTGATTTTGAATTTTATTGTGCATTTAGTGCATTGTCCCCATTTTCCAATCTGTTCTGCTGGTGGCCTTAAAGTTAATTTCATGTGACTTTAACTGTTCTCCAAGTTTCTACCTTTAATAAAGAAAAATATGTATTGGTGCGCCTACTTCGCACTAAAACTCCAATTCAGGGCATTTTGAGACAGCATCAGGGAATTTTTATGACCTCACCAGTGTATTAATAATCACTTTTGTGTCCCAAATTTGCAGTACAGAATGTGTAGATTTTTTAAGACAGATTTTTCCAAATACGATGAACATGAAACTTACCTATATATTATATTATTAAATGAGTAATATGAGTATTCTTTATACAGCAAAAATGAAATAAAAATAAATACATGAAAACTCAAAAATACAACTTTTTGACCATTGCATTTTAGCATGAAATCACAAATATAAACTTTACGTTTACGTTTTTAAGATTTTTTTCCATATTTTTTAGAATCTTTTGCTTTTTTGTAATGACGAGCATTTATTCTTGATGATCCCAGACGTGTAGAAAATCCATATGAAGAGCGTCTTTTTAAAAGTTTTCTTTAAACATTGACTCGGGTATATAAATCTCAAACTAAAAGGCATATTTGACGACAGCTTTAGAACTTCAAATGAAATAGAAAGTGATTTTTTTTACAAAACAATACCGCGTGCCCTGTACCTTTTTCTCACCAAATTACCTAATCCATCAGCATTAGTGTAGAAAAGTGTGGCAGTACCGGTTTTCCATACAAGTGCATCATCCCGTTGCATAACTTTAGGTAAGGTGAATCTCTAAAAAGAATGGGACCGACCCCTCATCATCAAAAAAAGTTCTTTTTTTTTCATGAAACTGTAAAAAAATGAATAAAAAGGTTCCTACCTTTTTTAATGTTTTAAAGAAAAAAAAAGAATGAAGCCAATGAAGGGTCAAGGACAGGCTTATTATATGATGTGTTGGTTCATTCTCCTCTCCCACACAATGGCCCAGGTACGGTTGAAACGGATTCCCTGGAATATAAAAATGAGGCCTTGTATTACCACCAGGCTTAGTTCCAGCAAAGATCGGGCGAGACGAAATCTAACGAAACTGAAAGTGATCTTGCCTTCAGTTTGTTGTGAAGAGTTGCTTTGAACAGTGCTTTTTTATTACACAAAATGTCTTTTTCGCTTCGAATTTGGTTCTTCTTTGGGATCGTGATAACGTCCTGTTTCATCAGCGTGTATTGTGCCGCAGGTGTGGAGCTGCTGGTGGAATCAGAGACGCTGCAAAGTAATAAGTTGAGAAATGAATCAGGTAAGCATGACTTCAAATCATGTTCAAATAATTAAATGAATTGATTAAAAGGATAGAATTTTTTTTAAAAATCATGGCTGTAGATAACTTTACAACTATGGGAAACCTTGATGTTGTTAAACACCGTAATCGGGGATTCTTTGCCCGCTGTTTTGGTTCAATCTGGGACTGGATGAAAGGAGAAATGGCGAGTGTGGTCGAGGACAAAGTCATTTCCGGGAATCCTGACAATGTCAAATTTTACTTGTACCCGAATCCAAGGTATGCTTATTATGTACATACAATTCTCATTTTTAAAGGGATACACTGGAGGTATGTAAAAGATAGTTTCTTAGGTTGCCCCATATACATGTGTACTTCTAATACCCTGAAGGTTGGAACGTTTCTTGTAAGCCAAGATGAGAAAATGTGACTTTGATTTGTATTTTCTTAATACCATGATGTGTGCGATAGACAGAGAGACCGGTTAGAAAATTTCTTGGATTATTGTAATTAATCTAATCACATACTTTTTTAGCAATAAGGACGTGGTCGAGGAAATTGTGTTCGGTGATGTGACTTCCCTCCAACGCTCCCACTACCGGTTCGAGCAACCGTGGAAGATTGTGATTCACGGATTCACCAATCATCACATTTCCGAGCCTGTGCAACAGATCAAAAATGGTTCAAAGCGAAATAATTTAAGCGTGATATTATTTTCATAATATAGTATACATACATGTCTACAAATATATGCGTATGTGGTTTATCTTATAGAGTTGAATCATTTTTTTCTAGCATACCTCACTCGAATGCTCAACAACCGTATGGCCAGCGGGTCTCGTGACGCCCCAGGGTACAATGTCGTCGTCGTGGACTGGGGAATGCTTGCGGATCCCAAGTTTTCCGGAGATGCTGGTAATCTATTTTACGGTTTCGCCGTGAAAAATGTTCCACTCGCTGGGAAGCGTGTTGGCGAGTTTGTCCTCTTCCTTATGAAAAATGGAGCTTTACGCAGTTTGGATGACGTACACCTCATTGGATTCTCGTTGGGCTCGCATGTTTCTGGAAATGCGGGAAATACGATTAGAGAGCTGACGGGGGAAATTCCAGCACGGATTACAGGTTACAGATCAAAAGCCAAATGGTTTCCCAGAGCGTTGCCGATGCAAGTTGTGAATTTAAAAAATGTCTAAACAGGGCTTGATCCCGCCGGTCCAAGCTTTTATAAAGGACTCCGTCTCTCCTCACGACAGTTATCAACGGAGGACGCCAAATTCGTCGATATCATTCACACGAACCAAGGAGCTCTCGGAATTTACAAAAATATTGGACACGTCGACTTTTACCGTAAACCATGACTTGCATTAATACTTGCATATAATACTCGGTGAAATGCTTAATTTTTAAACCTTACCAAAAAAGAAACTTTTCGGCAAATATGAAGGAGTTTCCTAAAATTGCATAATTTGACGAGAGAAAATGACAAATGCATTGGAGCAGCAAAATATATTGTGTTTTTCAAGACTCCAGGATAATTCTATAACTATTTATTTTGTAGCCAATGGCGGTGGCCCTCTTCAAAAGCCCTGTTTGGTCGAGTACGGCCATAGTCAGAATGAGAACGCTGTCGTCAGTAAGTTGAGAATGTAAATTGCCTTTTTCTTTTTACAGCCTGGATTGTTTAATTAAGCTTTTAAATAATTTTAGTGATCAACACCTGCAGTCATTCCAAAGCCCCGTATTTCTTTTCCTTGACCATCAACCGTGAAATTACGGGTTGTCGTTGTGACAGTGTCTTGCAGTGGAAGACCACATGTCCCTGCAAGGAGACGGCCGTCATGGGAGAGTTCTGTGACCCTCGAACTCGTGGTTCCTATTACCTAGACTTGAACGAATAATGACCAATACAAGACGAAAGCAAGAAATGCAATAAAAATTTATTTAAAAAAAGAGTCGACTACTATTTTTTCAGAACGAGTAATACTTCATTTTTATTAGCTATTGTTTTTTTAAAAAACTTCATACTAAAAAATCCAAAAAAAATCTTGTCACTGCTAAAGCGCTGTGCTGTAACTGTTAGCCATTCCGAAATGCATCGAAGCAAAAGATTTTTTCCATCCTTTCGGTAATAAAACGATGGCAGATCAGAAGGGAAAAGTAACCATTCATCATTTCCTATTTTTTCCGACTTTCACTGCATTTTCCTTTGTATGTGTGGGTTGTGACATTAAATGTTGAGATGAAACCGACATTGCATATTACGTGCGTTTGATGCACACATACATACAACATGCTATATGTTTATTTTTTGTTGGTTTATGTGTGTATGTGTGTGCGTGATTCTCAAATTTATTGAACTAGTCAAGAGCGAAATAAGGTTTATACTTGGAGGAAAAGGGAGCACAGAAAGAGAGAGAGAGGAGAAATATGATTACATATGTATATTATTCACTTCCGCTCCTCTGACTTTCTACTGGTGGATTGCTCCAACCCGATACATATTTTTCCTAATGCTTAGAGCAAAATCACTACGCCAAAATTTCTTGGGAGCATACAAACTTATTATTTGTAACAATCATGCATTGCCATTGTAAAAACCTACCATTGAAATCAGTTGAAGGTGAACGCACTTTGCAGATTCTATTAATAATTTGTTCGGGGTAAAAAATGCGGAATTATTGGAATAATATGTATTTGTACACAATGCGACAATGAATAACTTAATGGCATCGTAGAATCGCGCGTAGAATTAGCATGATTAAAAAAAACATTTTTTTGTATTGCACATATTTTGACACGACTTTGCTTAGCACTGTGTTCAGTCCTCGTATTGGAAATTGTGAGTCATCGTAAAGGAAATCTCATGAGTAACTTTTAGTACATTTCAGTCCCTTTTCAGTAAATAACATCTAATTTTAAAATAGCTGCGATTTTGAATCTAAGTCCAGTTGCTTATTAGTGCTAATTAGCTTATGCAGCTAGCTAATTGTTCAAAAATGCGTTGGTAAATAACTAAAAAAAAGGCTACACTCGGTACTATACCATCAGGATATGATTTCCTCAGACCGAAGTCTTTGGAACTATGATGGATGCAACTTCAATCTAAACTTTTTCCCCCAATCCCTGGACCGACATGAACGTAACCGTGACGCATTAGCATAATACATCATATCACATCATTCCGTCTGCTCCTTTGTAGATAAGTCGAAGGGAAAGGAGAAAATGTAATAAACTTTCTTCTTCTTCTTTTAAATTGTCTTCTGGCATACATCCCTTCTTCCTCCTTTTTTTGTACCAGTGACATCCCCCACCCTCCCCAAGCCTATATCGTTTTCATGAGCCATTCATCTTTCCCTATAATTTGCCAGTTCATAGTTCATAGCGATCCACACATACTCACACAAAGTATGCAAGTATAAGCTATCTGAAATGCATGACAACGGCAGGCTTCCTCTCTCACAAAGCTATATTTTATTACCATGCCTTTGGACAACAGGAAGTTCTCTCTCGGACTTATATAAACTTCATGTGTAACATGGGGCATATAAATTCATATCTCCTTGCACGGCTGCCACAGCCATCACGAGAGAAAAAAAAACTTTTTTTTTATTTTCTGCTGATCTTGAAAAATGTATTTTCTAATACTCCTTTCCCTCCTTGTGCCCTTACGATTCATGGGTGACTGGTCTTGGGTGACTCCAAGACGAATGGAGAAAGCTGTAAGGAAGCACGTTTATGATGAAAAGAAGAAAAAAAAGTTTTTTTTCCTTATTCTCGGGGCCGGTCTTCCAGTTTCAGGAAGTATGGAGTGTTTTTTCCAACTAATAACAAACGGACTGCGAGTCAAACTAGTAATGTTATTGGTAATATCATAATGCTGACAACAAATCCTCAGTAAAGGATTTTATATGAGGTCGTATATTGTAACAAAGGAGAATGGCCGTAGCCAGAATAAAAAGGAAAAAAAAAAGTTGGAAAGAGAGAGAAAATATTATTGTTATGCGATATGATGTAATATGCGTTCGTCGAACATCCGGGTAAAAAACCATGAGGAGAAGGAATCAGTTGGAGTAAGCAAGCATTAAAGCATTTTGAAAAGGAGCTTGGACTCAGAATGACTTTCAGGTTTGTCTGTTACTCCAAAATTGGATGACCAAAAAGAAGCCAACTATCATTATTATTAATTATCTGCTCACATGAACTACAATGCACAAATCATATCTGCTCACAAAATTTTACATCAAATTCCATGGCCTTTTCAACGTTATGCTAGTGCCAAGGATGTCAAGGCCATGATTGTAAAATGCTGAATCCAGGAAGTATAGAATGAGAATAAGTTGGCATTGAGAAGAGGCTACAGGCGATTTTTTTCGAAGATTCCATGGGGTCACAATTCCTTGTACCCCAGAGATATCTAAATATACATGTATAGTACATGTCTGTCAATACAGTAAGTACCCTGTACAAAAAAATTCTAATTGAGAAAATCATAAAAAGCTTTGCTACTTGAGTTGCCTACCCCCAGCCCAATTTCCCGAAATGAAATAATACCAAGAGTCACCCAGCCCATAGAAAAATCGAAGGAGAAAAAAAACCTTATGAAATGGAATCATCGAGGCAAAAAGACAGAAGCCAAAAGTGAAAATAATCCACAAGAGTGTAACAGAAGAGAGACTTTCTTTTTCTAACCAAAGCCCTTTTTTCCAACTCTCCTTTCCCTCCACATATTTTTTCTTCTTTACCCGACAACACATAAAAGTGAGAGAGAGAGAGGATTCCCCTGAAAAAAGTTAATATATAATGTGACAGGGTATTTTCACAGAAAGAAGGGATGTGCCGATTTTATGCTTCTCCATCATTTTTCATAATACAACAGAGCCATCGCACATCGCCGACCCAGGCGCTCCGACTCTCTCTCTCTCACAAGACACTTTTACTCTCTGATAGTTGTAATATTAATATCAGCACTTATTCACCAGCAAAAAAAAACTTACTCGTACAATTTTTTTCCTGATTTTATAACAAACGTATCGGTTACTCACATCCGTCCGCTTGTAAGGGAAAGGCAAGAATGCGTGGCCAGAACCCAGACGAGAGAAGGAAAAAAATCAGCCCTCTCTCTCCTTTTTCATCATCTCCATCTCCTTTCATTCTTATGCATTTTATCCTGATTAGTTTCGAGAATAATATAATATATACATATATAAAATTCAGAGAGTTAAAGGGAAAAAATGGGAATCAAATGCCCGTGCAATTTTCTTCAAACACACATATATATTTAATATATATGATTCTTTTCTTTTTTTAAAAAAAAGTGATTAGTCCGCTCCTCTAATTTGCTCCCGCCACCACCGCTGGCTGTACAATTCAAATGGGAGAAAGTGTTGAGGAACGAGAATATATTGAAAGAAAAGAAAAAGTGTAAGACATGATATGCACACACAAAAGTTTTTTTTCTTCCAGAGACTGCATGAAACGCAATAACTTCATGTCACATGAGAAGGGGGAAAAAGGGGAGTGAATGGATCCGAGAGGAGGAGGATATGGAGGTTGACGTGTCGTCTTGCTGGAACCATCGCTCATCCTTTAATCCTCGCCCGTTGGCTACTTATTTTCTTCCCCGGTTTTTTTTTCATATTCTGAGAGAGAGAGAGAGAGAAATGATATGTGTGTGTATATGAAAAAATGAGGCGAAAAATCGGTATGAAACAAGACACGGCATAAGGAGATGATGTAATGTATGTATATTTTTATCCCTTTCCGCTTTTTTCCACTTTCTCTCTTTTTCCATCATGATCATGGCCGTGATCAAAACCATCATTCATGCAATATAGATATGCCCGAGAAAAGAATGAATTTTTGAATAGGGTGCAACCAACCAAGAAAACAGTGAGTTGAGAAGTACTATAGCTTATGAATATCAAAGAGGGTCTCGCGGAAACAGAGAAAAAAGTGAAAGCGGGAGAGTGAGCACACAAAAAATAACAATAATGATGGTGGGAGACTGGTAACATATCGTTTCACTTTTATTATTAGCCTTTAGACTGCACCATGTTTGCGATTTCCGGAACAGACTTCACTCATCGTAAGTAGCGACTACTTATGAATGGGGGAAGTCACTTTGAAACTGCGAATGTAGTCGATAGAGGAGAAACGCCTGAGGATTTTGAAGCTTTTTTGGACAGTGAAAAAAATTGTGGCATGAAATTGCATTACATCAATGGACGTATGTATCTTCACAGTTTTAATCTGAAATCGAAATGACCAATGCAATTAATGTAACTGAATGACTTCAAAATGGATTTGCACAATGTATGTAAATACTTAAGTATTTTACTATTGTTACTATTGCAGCAACGTACGGACAATGGAGTAAATTCAGAGATGCAAAAGAAAGTGATGCATTCTCAATAGTTTGAAAATTAAATGCTCCAGCAGCAATTTCTTTGAAGGACAATGGTTCTATGGTTGTGAGAATTATTGAATGTAAAAGAAATGCTTTGATTTGACTACCGGCAACAACTTGTATACTATTAATTAGTTTTCAAATGTATGATTTTTTGCAACAATGTCTTATCTAGTTTTCAAATATGTATATAGTCAGGCTTAAAATAATCACGTTCTGTCCATTTATTCAATTTTCATACTAATATTATTTATTGGGAGATGCAACCTAATCGTAACGTGGATTAACAGAAATTTCATATGCTTTTCGTAGCGTCTCTACTGCAAGCCTTTTCTCCCTTCGCCAGAGTGCGTGAAGATGTCATCACAATGAAAAGACGAAACTTGTTGGCTCGGCTGCAGCCTCAAAAAAGTGTAAAGTTGCAAAGGCACATCTCTGTTTCTCTCTGAAATTTTCTTTCCTTTTCTCCTTTCACAAAAATGGTTTCATACATCCCAAAAAGCAAAATAACCACTTAAGCTTTTTCCTCTCTCCCGGCTATAAGTTCATTTTTTCCGTGGAATCTTCTAACGAGACAAGAGTCTGACCACAGAAACAAATCTGCTATATCAAAAGTTTCAAAAGCCAACATTTCCTAATGGGCACCATGGCCCTTTTCACATTTCGGTAAATCAATATATGTGGGAAAATGAAACGACTTCAATAATGTGTAATGTAATGCGGCAGCAGAGGACTTTGAGCGTGTGTCAACATTCAACATGCTCCTTCCCAATCCAGGTGAAAGACGCTCTTTTTCGAGTGTAACAAAACACCCAAAATTAAAACACTGAGCCTTTTTCTCTCCTTTTTGCTTTTTGATACGGTCATATTATCCAAGCCCACTTTCCACTGAATAATAGTCATATCATTTGTACAAAAAGGGAAAGAAAATACTCGGGGAGAGAGAGAGAGTTTCGAACGAGGGAGAGGAAATTGCAGTCATGTCGCCGTCGCCTTCTACCTTCCTTCTTCGTTTCAAATGAAACAGGTGAAAGTGGTTCGTGACGGTAGTGACTGCGGTGATCACGGCAGCATCACCACAACAAAAAAAGTGAAACTCAACAATTGATTGGAGTGAAAAGGAGGAATATTTCGTTGTAAAACCACATCAATACGGCACAATAACAGAAGGAGAGTTTCAGGGACGAGATTGTTTGGAAATCAGAATGCTATGCGATGAAACAGGTTCGGAGCAAAGGAAGAGAATTTCGGGGGCAACTTTACAGTTAATCGGAGTTAATTGGTAGATGGCAGTACGAACTTGAAAAATTTAAGTTAGAGGATAGAATATTCATCTAGAAGAGCAAATACAGTCGTATTTGAACTCAGGTAGCTTCCATATAGCCATGTAATCCTCCGTTTTAATGAAAATGAATTACGAAGATATGTGGTACTTTAAATGTACTTTGGATGCAGATGCGATTGTAACAAATATATTTGATTTTTACCCCACAATTTTGTATTGTGATGAGTTTGACGGCATATTTTCCTTTCAGCCTTTTATCTTTGTTCAAAGATCATTTACATACATATTCAATATTATAGTTATATTAAATGCAATGCAATTTCAGCCTAATATATTATAGTTTTGCAGCATGGCATTACCTTACCCGATATCTTTAAGGAAAAATGCCATAAGTAGTTTGTGTGTATATGTATTAATACCATTTTCTCGTCGATTCCCAACGTCTCACTTGCAACGATCTCATTATCACTTTCCGCATGCTAATCTTACTGGAAGTGTAAATGCAGTTCATAATTGCACAAATTCCGGACTCATATGATTTATGACTCGCAAACAAAAAAGGAAATGCTATTTCATGCAAGTGCTCATTGTATAAAGGTACAAAAAAGTTTGGAATCGTTTACTTTCACATATATATATTTACACATATAAATACACATTACTGCACAAACTTTTCATTTCCTTCCTGATTTTTTTACATCCATATGCCCATCGCTTCGTGCGACGAACAACAATAATGCATGTTTTTTTCTGCGCGGCGACTGCGACTCAATATACATATCTTTCCCTCCCAAAGAGCTCACAATGCTTATGCGTCTTGATGAGCATCAGAGAATTGGGAATTAGGCTGAAAGTGGGGGGAGAGTGAGTGAGTGGGGATACGCTCTGAAGGTATATCTGATGGCTTCTCTTTCTTGTCCTTAATGCATTCCAAGATGGAAGGACATCACTTTAATCCATTCATTCCTCCTTGGAAGCGACGCGAAGACGTACAGCGTACAAAAATATGAAGAAGAAAAAAAACTGCTGCACGGGAGAAAAAGCCACATGGAGCCGTGCGGAAAAGTCGTCGTTTTCGTCGTCAGTCAAGAGACATGCATGGGGAGGGTTTAACAGATGATGGCCATTAGGGAGATTGACAGTGAGTAAGGAGCAAGTCCAAGATGATGTTTTTTTCTCCTTCTTTTCTTTCTTTTCTTTTACTTTTTCGCCGATGGAGCCACTACTACTGACTGAGCAGTTTTGTGTACGCTAACTGCTTTCTTTCCTATTACTTAAGGATATGGTGATATGGAGGAGAAAAAAAAACTTTGTGGAGTTAAGTATGATAGTATGGAAATTTTTTTTCCAAGAGGACTTTAATTTTCCCTTCGTATTTTTTCCTCCGTTCTGTCTCATGGGTACGTCCACACAAAATATTTTTTTCATGCAAAAAAGGGAGAAGGAAAGGCCGTCTTTTGTGTACTTTTTTTTGGGGGGAAAACGAGTAATGGCTACGTATTAGTGAGGAGAAGATACACGAGATAGGTCTTTTCTCAAGACGTATGTGGAAGTGGAGCTTCGGCCGGAGACAATGCAGTCATCGTGATCATCATGGCACACGGTGTTATTAGACAATGACAAGAACGAAGTGACTCCACCTCGCTGATACCATTCGACCAGATGTGTTTCTAAACCATTTTTTCTTTGAGGGAACACAGGCTTCTCATCACTGAATAGGAGACGTTGGACGGCGCTTCACTTTGAATGGAGATGTGGGGGTGAGGTAATTTTGAAGAGGGAATGTGCTCTGAAAAAAAAATCTATAATTTGTGGGTAACTAAAGAAAAATGTAAGTACTACTGGAAATTGCCTAAAGATTGTAATTTTTTCTCTAAATAACGTTAGATATGAAAGTATTCACAAAAATCAATATGTTTCTTAAATAATTTTTATTATTGCAATAATACTCTGCTCAAGTAAAAGACAAAGTCCAGTTTTTCATTTGTCTACGTGAGTGAGACGGAATACTATGCTGAAAATGAGTGTATATTCTAATTAAATCACTTTACTAATCCAAAAGGTCGCCATGGTCACGCATACTGATGAGCATGAAGCCCCGCTGATGAATCATGTTTTCAACTGGTTGGCCAATCCTTCTCGAGCCAGTCCAATAGTCCAATCTCCCGTCCTCCAGCCTGCTCGCAGCATCTCGAACGGAATCCGATCAAAATCCATCTTGTATTCATTCTGCCCTTGTTGTTACGAGTCGATGGGAAACGAGCATTGAGACGGAAACAGCTAACAAACGTCACAAGAGAAAGAAAGAGAGAAAAGAAATGTGTATGCTTAGAAAAAGGGAAAAAAAGTTGTAATTTTTTTCCTTTCAGTGACAGTAGTCATCTTTAGAAAAGAAGGAAAGCTCAAGTCGTCTTATTACTTATTTTGTTCTCCTTTCCCTCTCTTCTTTTTTCCCTTTTATTTTTTTTCTGGTTGTAAAGTAGCATTGAGCGATCGATCTCTCTCTCTCTCTCACAGGGAGAAAAAATGTAGATGAAGACCAAGACGAAGACCAAAGCTGAGGACTATCCAAGGCGAAGAAAAAAAGGAAAAAAAGAGGGGAAATCACAACGTACATATAATAAGTCTAAACGGAGGCAAGGAAGACCATCAAGTTTAACTAACTAAAAAAAGGAGAGTGATGTGAAAGAAGAAGGCTTTCAAGGACCATAATATACAGACATTAAAGAATCCATAGTGTATAGGTTTTTTTCTCATTTTTTTCTTCTCTAAGAATTGAGAAGGCCAAGAATACGTGAAAGACGCGCGGGGCCATTTACCTCCTCCGGGAAAAAATCATTAGCAAGCAAAAGCACACAGGAAAAGGCTCAGAAAGGAAGGAGAGGGAGACGAACCAACAAGGCAAAAAAGTGAAAGGCTAAAAAAAGAGGAAGAAAAAATGCTTACTTGCTTTGCCTTTTTTTTCTTTCTCTCTCGATTCCCCATCGCATTCTTACTTATGACTAATATCTATGAGAGAAGAAAGGGGAAATGTACGAATTAGATCATGGATGTATGGTCATATGAAGGTAGGCGTGTGGACTTTTGAAATTACCTGAAATATCCTTTTTTTCAAGAGAGAATTGAATTCACGGCTAGGAAACTGCATTATGCATGGATGGATGAGGTCCAAAAGGTGGAAGATTAAGATGGTTTCTGTAATTAAGAATCAAGAAAATTATTTTAAGAAAATTTCTAACAAAAGTAAAACATTGAACGAAAACTGTGTGTATACATATATGTATGTATATGTACATATCTAAATGGTTAGTCAAACTGCATACTCGTTTGGAATATTTATTTGCTCGTCAATTTTTACTCAATGCACGATCAATACGATGTAAGCATTTTTGAATTAGACGTTTTTCACAATTTGATTTGTATATCAAAAAAGAGTGGATCTTGTTTTGTTTTGTAAAGTATACGAATGGTCATTTTTCATTTTTATTAGGGCAGTTCTATCTTTTTTCATATTTTCTTTTATTTACAAAAGCTATTTGCTAGCCTTCCTATCGTAATTGAATCTTACTTAAAAACCTCTTTCTCGTCGCCATCACTCAATCTGATGATGGTCAGCATGTCCATCGATCTCCTGCTTTTACCACACACACTGGCAACTCTCCCTTTTCCAAAGTACATATTGACACAAGGCCATTATCCCTCATGCATTTTTAAGTCATTTTATGGGATGCACGAGGATTACTTGATTTCCTTTCCCTCTGAATTGACACAACGAAATGGGTAAAACCAGGGAGAGAGAGAGTTAAGAAAAGGACACTCATCTTCTTCGCATTTCCGAGGGATGTGATGTGTGTGCATACATGTGTATGTATGTATATGTGTTGGATGTAAAGACGAGAGTCGATCTGGCCCTCTCGACTGAACTTTGAAAGACAAGTTGGCCAACATTTATTTATCCATTATCTTCCCCTCCACTTCCGAAGCGCTTTCCCCACAAGATCCCATGAAAGATTCAGAGCACATACACACACACACATCCAAAGGGAGAAAAAAATGCTGGACCTTACTTTTGCCTAAAATGTCGACATATCCTCGTATAAAAATCATCGTAAAAAAGCCTCTTTTTCTTGCGGTAGTCACTCCGCTACAGTTTCCGTTTCCAGAGGAAAAGGGGAAAAAAGATACTAGAAGAAATGTGAAAATCCAAAGAGAATTCCACACAGAGAAAAAAACACACGCGAGGAAGTTGCACACGGTAATCCTCATTTCAAAAAATGGAGAGAAAAAAAAGATGTGAGAGAATGCCCGCACGAAAACGGGGAAATGTGTTTCTACTACTTGAGAAGGAAAAAATGATCTCCTTTGGCTGATGATGATAATGGCCATTGAGAAGGCGAAACAACTCATTTTTTCTACAAATGTCTCCGAGAACGTGGACGACGCGGATGAGTGGAGCCCATAAAAATGTTGGATTTCTCTATCCAGAAACAAAAACATTATCATTGGATTCAGGTCTCTCTTCTCTCTCTCTTTTGGCTACTACTTGGAGATTCTCCTCCACCAATTTTTTTCCTGTTTCTTATGGCCGTGTGTGTGTGTGTGGTGAAGCGGCCTTTTTTCGGGGGAAGGAAACAAGCCATTACATTTCCTAGACACGTCGGTACAAAATCGAGAGAGAGAGAGACCCAGAAATGAAGCATGTTTTATGCATGTCTGTGAGAGAGAAGGAGGAAAGGTGGCGTGCTTCCCCTCCACATCCATATTGTGCATTACGGTAAACTAAAGGTAATAAAGTAGATGATGACGA
>JAHZMY010002703.1:0-10083 GCA_027743915.1 Seira sanloemensis | reverse complement strand
AGTTTGGACCCAGTGCTCGCTTCAGATGGTTTACTTAGCTAAAAATCTGCAAAATCAGCTGCATTACAATGGTACTTGTTACTTGTCATTCACAAATGCATACTTTAAATTTTGGTCCATGACTTATCAGAAAATTAGCATGTGCAATTTGGTAATTACAAAACGTTTACATGAAAAGAATAGTGCACATCAAAAATATTACGCGTGATTTTAGGTGTCCGTCGATATGTGAGTGTATAAAAGCATTCCTCGATAGTTTTTATCTAGCAGTGACAATCTGAAAACACAAGTGATTGGAACTTATCAATTTTTTACTTCGTCTAAACTTTCTACTTTAAAGTAGTCGTTCAGTTTTGATTGTGACCGAGAGATACTTGCATTACATTCTTTAAATAAAATAAAATTTGCAGAAACATTTTTGTTTCCAAAATGCTGACAGAGTCGCAAGAAAAGATAATTACGGAAACATGGGCTTTGATATCGACTGATCTGAAGAAAAGTGGAGGAGACGTATTTCTTCGGTTTGTAGCAATAAAAATTGGTGCTATATAATCATTTCTGCATGGGTTTAAAAAACAAAAGTGGTTTGAGAACGATTGTCTTATCCATTAGATTTTTCACAGATTACCCCAAATATCAGAAAGCATTCAGACCGTTCGCAAACGTTCCATTTGACCAGCTCGCTGGAAACAAGCGATTTCAAGCGCACGCCTACACTGTCATGAATGCAATTAATGGAATGGTGGAAAACCTGGATGATCCGGAGTTTTTGGATGAAATGCTGTTGAAAACTGGAATTAATCACGGGAAACGACATAAAATTGAACCCACGGCATTTCATGTAATTTAACGACATTTAATTTAAGCTGAACATTTTTAAAAGCTGTCTTGACACAGAAAAGATTGAAATTGTCGCTGTTTTGTCCCGGTAGGAATTTAAGCAAAGTTTTATGAGCTATTTGGAAACGGCATTGGGGAAAAGCTGGAATGAGAATGCTGAAAGCGCCTGGGAGCTCGTGGTAAACCTTATAATTGAGAAGATCATTGACGGTATGGACGCTGAAGACTAGGAAATTACAAATTTTTTGAAGATCTTGACTAGGGCAACGTGCTTGCTTTTATTTCACCATTACCATAAAAATACAAAATTATGTTGTATGTAGTGAAATAGCTTAAATAATATAAGGAGTAAACTGTCAGTCCATTTCCTAAATAAATCATGCAAGTTGCTTAAGCCCTATTTTGATTTTTTTAAATTTCCTTAGATGAGAAAACCAGATACGGTAAGAGGTCAATACTGAATCAAATTATGTAACTTTTCGAAAAATAAGTACGTTTGAGTGTAAAATTAAACGTTAGCTCTTTGTTCAATTAGTTTTATATTTCTTGGCTGGCCAAAACACTCAATTTGATCCTACCAAATAATAGAGCATTGTTTTTACTTGAGCATAAAAACAAAAGGAAGTTCGAAATATGTAAGTGCACATGCACAATGCATACGCCTTTGTGATAAGATATAATAAATAAATATATAATACCTATAATATATTATGTAATCATTTTCCTCTTGGCTTGCATCAAGCACGATAAGCAAGTATAGTATACAGCATGATTATAGGGATTCATACCTATTTGTCTTTTACGCTGGCCATCGCATTATTGTTAAGTTGGAAGTTACGTAATCCGACACCATAAAGATCAAGTCTCACAGGAAGCTATAAAGATGAGAGAGTCATGAGCGTCTGCTTTTTACATTAGGGCTATACACACACCTGATAGTATATATGAAATCATCACAGGAAGCTATAAAGATGAGAGAGTCATGAGCGTCTGCTTTTTACATTAGGGCTATACACACACACACCTGATAGTATATGGAATCAAAATCAGTCTAGAAAGTTCAAATGGTCAAAATAATTTGTTGGCATCAGACTATCAGACACACGCGAATGAGTGCGATGGCCATTTTCATCAATTTATGCCTCCTTTTCAGATTCATTCACTTGATTCTGTTTACAGACCATTTCGTAACAAATGTAAATTACAGAGGCACACAGAAGCTTTTTTATACCCGTGACCTGCCATTGTTAGCACTTAAGTTTGGCAAAAAAAAGTCTTCTACTGCTGCCTGAGCTTCTATTAACAGTACACTTTGCATTGATCTCGGGGAAGCAGATAATTATAAGAACAAAATTGACAAAACAATAACTTTTCAATTGGTGATAATATGCATCTCGCATTTTCTAAATGTCAATGGCACACATATTTCCAAGCGGTTGCAATGTTCTGTATATGTGTGTGTGGCATAGACAAGAAGTGACTGCACCGCATTGTTAGACTGGCCTTGACTGACTTTGTCGCATTTTGTGGCTACCAGTAGTAATTTACTGATTGTGAGCTTACTACACAAGATATTGTTGAAAAAGTCATCTTGGATGGAAATCTTACTAATAACACGATAATAGGATTGATTCGCTTTATACTAAGCTAACAGTGTGTACAATCTCCAAAAATTAAGAGATATGGATATTATGTGCTTGATCACAAGAAATCCTCAGCATCCACACACATCGAAAAAAAATATCTTCTTCAACACGTTCATTGTTGTACAGACAGATGCCATGTGCTTCAAATGCAAATTTTCTCCATTGTTTTTGTGTGTTCTGAGTGAATTAGAGGAATTTATGGGAAGTTGAATAACAATGAGCAGTCTCACATTCTTATGCAATTGCTTTTTTTGCGTTTTATTGCGAGTGAAATTGAGATCATTTCGCCACATATGCAAGATCTGAAAAGATACGTAATTAACTTTTCCACTAAATGTAGCTACCTGTTTGGGCAGAATGTTGTCAAACGAGACGCAATTAAGTATGTTCCTCTTGGCTGTGAGGAACCTGGTATATCCGTAAACAAAATGTGAATGTAAATGACAGGTGCATGCTATTCTTCCTATAATGTGCTATGTAGGTATCTACATACATACGTTGGTTCCGCTCAACACATTGATTACCTATATAAGATTTCAGGTGCTTCCCTTTTGGCCATTATATGTAGCATTGTTGACGAGATTCGGCCAGTTTCTCTTAAATGATTTCATCAATCAAATTACTGCTTTTCAGAGGGTAATGAAAATTTTATTAATTTTACGCATCTAAAAGGCTGGCCTACTTTTGTCACATTGAGAAATAAGACCGGAAATTAAATTTCGCTTAACGCTAATTCACCTATTTTTAGTCTTCGTTATCTTGAAAAGAAGGTAACGAAAATGTCACGACGCAAATAGAAGGAAAGCGAATTCGTACGCAGTCTTTAATTACAAAGTACTCAACACTAGTTTTCATGCGGAATTGAAACCGATTCAACTAGTTGAAAGATTCGCCTAAAATGAGAACTTTGCATTCAAGAAAAAGTTGCGTTACGCAATGTGAAGTGGCTGAAAAGCTAAATTCCTACCGCTCTTTTGTGCTTGAGCTTTTCATTATCTTATTTATTTTTAGGGACGCTTCCCTGTAAAAAAAAGTATAATTGACACAAGTTTAATTGAACCAGCGATCAAAAACTTTGTGGGAACTTTTTGTTTTTAACTCAATAATTGCTCTGATGTTTTCCCTGCTTTACTAGTTTTATAGACGCTGGTATTTCCTAATTGATGTTATGTTCCGTTCAACTAGTTGAAAGAGTCGCCTAAAATGAGAACTTTGCATTCAAGAAAAAGTTGCGTTACGCAATGTGAAGTGGCTGAAGAGCTAAATTTCTACCGCTCTTTTGTGCTTGAGCTTTTCATTATCGTATTTATTTTTAGGGACGCTTCCCTGTAAAAAAGTATAATTGACACAAGTTTAATTGAACCAACGATCAAAACCTTTGTGGGAACTTTTTGGTTTTAACTCAATAATTGCTCTGATGTTTTCCCTGCTTTACTAGTTTTATAGACGCTGGTATTTCCTAATTGATGTTATGTTCCGCTTTGGGGTGCTTTTAGCTAACAATCACAAAACCTCAACATTTTTTTTATCAAAACCCTCAATTCACGTGAAATTTCAACAGGATTTTTTTCCATTTAATCTATCAATTTCCAGCTCGGGAACCACGAGCCAGCAGGCTGTTTAATGAATGAAAAAAGACAAGAGGTACGCAAGTGATCAGACCATGTGAATGCATGTAACTCATTGGTTGCACTCTACGTAGCGCGTTGATGTGTGGCTACTGAACTGGCTCCCAAGACTGGCTGCAAGTTGTAGTCTGATCTTGGTAGTAATCATGGCTTAGCGTAAAACCCTTTTCCAAGTCATTATCTCCCTAATAAGCCCAACTTGGGCTAACACTTGCACATTTTTTTTCCTTCCATCTATAAAACCATTATACGCTCTACTCGGCAAATCTTTGTCCAACGATAATATTTTGTACAAATTGTTTAAAAAAAAGTCTAACAAATGGCAACTTGAACTACGGCTACGAGTACAAAATTCCGCTCTGGTGAATGAACAATTCTCTGCAGGGGCGACAACAGACTTGATGCCATGTGGATTCTATGTGATATATTTGTGATGCTCACATCGTATGCATTTATTTTTAAATTTAGGGAATCCGCACATTATCTCATATCCATGTTGGTAAATACCCACTTAAATTCCCATGTAACACAAACAAATTCTAGATCCTGTTACTCGTTCAATGTACAAAAGTTAAACTTATGTGCGTTTGGGAAAGACCACTTGAAGATTAGGATGCATTGTGGCAGTGGCACACTCGCCGCAGTAGCTCCATTCAGAAAAGCGTGCAAATATAGAGATTTGCAATAAGTTTGTACCTTAGATACTTTGCACTTCGAGCGAGATGAAAAGTCCTCTCTATTCCACGGGGACGAATGAGGAGCAGCCTCGTACATGAAAATTGTGCAAGGGTTGCATTCTTTTTGAAGTAAAACACAAAATCTACGATGATGCTCCTTCTTGTCTCTCCTCAAACTTGAGTGCTTGTAGTATCTACCTGTCATTTACATTTGGCGTGGAACGGATGTTCACTTTACGTCGCTTTGCAAGTACGCAACTACTTACTTGTATAAAAGCACTCTGAAGAGAGATGAAAATGATCAGAGCAGTTAGCTGCCTTGTTCTTGGGTAAAGGCAACCTTGTGTTTTATAAAGGTACGGTGAGAGTAACGAGGCTTTCAGTTTCCATCGAGTCTTCATGCAGTCCAGAGTTTTTCAACATCCACCACTACTCGATTTATGAACTCATTCCATCCTCTCGCCACTTCTTCCTTCCATCATCAGTAAGAGAGTCTTTTTATTCATTTCTATTAATTTTCTGCGGTTTGTCCAGCAGTACTCTACTCACGCGTCACGCTGTATGCATGTGAGATTCCATGCTGTGCGAGGCTGTCTTTTTAGCACATTGGACAATATCATTTTTTGTCAGTGGCGTGCTAAACTAAAGCTTTGTGTCTCGAGACCGGGTAGTCCACATAAAAGGTGCATTTTTTTGCAACTTTTCATGTTTCCCATTGTTTAGTAGTCGGACAGTCATAGTGCTCTAAATACATACATCCTCCCACGTTTGACGATTGTCTGAGTTTTGGTTTTGCCCATTATATTATTTCTGAGGGGGAAAACTTGTGATTGTGAGTATTTTTAATTTTCTTGTGGAATATTGGCGATTGCTGGAGAGAGAGAAAAAAACTCTAGTACCTATATAATAGTTTTTATGTGTAAGTGTTAAATATTGCATGTTTTATGCACATGTGAGAAAATTAATCCACCTGCAAAAACCGATAATACATTTAAGTGGCCGGGCAGAGAGAGATACCAACCAGTCTTTTGATTGCTTCCTACTTGATACAGGTCAGTTACGTAATATCACAATAGCAAAATTATTTTACACACTAAAGGTCAGCATATAAAGGGAGTGCATATATATAGTATTGTTGTTCTATCATGTCACTGGATTTTCTTTCCAGTGACATTCGTGTCGTCTGGAAGTAGACTCATTGAGAAATTGCAAGACAATGCACAGTTCGGTTGAGATCGGCAAGAATATATTATGTGCTCTGAGATTTACTCTTAGTAGGGGCTTTCACCAAAGGGAGAAGCGAAGGAGTTGAGAGGAAATGCATATAAGTATCGATTTTCTTCTCCGAGTGAGGCATATAAATTTCATGGATATAACCGTCTCTGGTCAACGGCCTTTCCAAGCTATGGTATCTCCCTTTTTTCCTCAAGATAAACTTTTGCCCCGATCTTGTGCTTGTATAATACAATGTATGCATGATATACATGCTATGAAACCGGATCTTTCTGCTAATAGTTTGTTGAAAAGACAGCTTTCATTTCGTTTAACCAAACTGGGAAAGCCGGTGTGAATTGCCGGCGTAGCTCAATTAGTAAAAGAATTCATATAATACTCAAACTGCTCCAGATAAAGATACTTGAACAAGTCTGAACCATTGACTAACGTCATCGCTCATATTGTCAAATTGCGCTTCAGACTAACCCAATTTTGTGCATCACTTCCAGACGAGAGAACACCCTCTTCAATCAACAACCTGTCAGAAAAATGGAGCTGAACGCTGTTCCACACCTGAGATTTCACGACGCCGGCCTCAAGTCGGGAATGGACGTGATCACCCTGCCAAATTACACAACAGTTTTTGAATTCGAGTGGAAGTTTGATCACATCGAGTCACAGCAATGGATGGAGGAAAACTGGACGTCTGCGTTCTACTGGATTGGCGCCTACATGCTAATCATCTTCCTTGGGCAGAGTTACATGAAAGATCGGCCGAGGTTTGAGCTACGAGTTCCACTCGTCATTTGGAACTTTTCGCTAGCCGCCTTTTCCATTCCTGGGAACATACCGTACTCTTCCCGAGATTTTTCACATTTTGAACCGGAAAAATGGATTTCATCACTCCGTTTGCTTCCCAAGGTTAGTTTTACTCACTATTACTGTTTTACATGAGATCTTATGGATCTTTTTTCTTTGCTTCCACCAGGCACATGTGTGTCCAAATTAAGTATATTACGTTATTTCTCGAGGAAAGAATTTATACAGCTCATTACGCTGCATCCGTCACGTCACCGGTTTGCATGCTACATACATAGTTATGTCACACAAGCCTGGGTTATGCTCTTTAATAATTATAATTGTCTCATTGTGTAATAGCATAGCATTGTAGGAAAACCCTGTCTTAAAATATTCCAAAAACCTTTTCCGTCAGTCTTCTTCCATGTTCTAAGCGTACGTGCATTTTGACCAAAGTCCAACTTGAATAAATAAATACGAGCAAATTGCATGGGTCCAAAGGTCGAAAATGAGCAGATGCCAAGCAGGTCGCAAAAAATCTAAATCTGGATCTGAAACCGGAATAGTGGTGGATACAGCGAATACTAAATACATGTGTCGTATATCTGTAAAGTTCAAGTTCACAGGTCAATTTCCGTGACAAAAGGTCTCCTTTTAGGTTGTTTATGAGATGGAAAGGTAGATTACTCCATGCACAGGGTGCATGAAAGCCACTTAGCTACGCACGAAAGTCGTGGGAGTATATATGAAGAGTGGACATTCATAACACAAGTGAAAATACCTAATTGTAGTAGACAAACAGGTTCTCGATTTGAGCTGAGGTCGTGTGAAATTTGCATTACGTAAAGCAAACAAAATCTGGAGCATCCAACCTGACAATTATTAATGAGTAGGAGTAGGCACAGCACACTTGTGACTTGCACGCTTCAGTCTCATGTCTCATGCGCAACTCCAGAAGTGAGTTGCGGAAATGCATAGGAAATCACAATATCCTTTTCACTAATGACTTTTTTGTACTTGCCTTTTTTCAGCACCGGTCACAATCAGGTCTGGGCTTTCTACGCATACGCTGTGATTGTCAATGTTCACGCGTACCAAGTCAAGCAGAATGGGATAGCGTGTGACGTCAGTGATCGCAATATCAACCTCTGCTTGATCATGTACTCCTCATATTTCATCCTGTTTGCGCGCTTCTTCTACAAATCCTACCTGTCCGCCAGAAAGCCATTGTTGCAAGAGAAGGAGAGGATGATTCAACGAAAAATCCAATAAAAAATAGGCGAACAAAAATGCTCGTTTTTTTTTGTATAATGTACCTATAAACTCTTTGGTTAATGAAGTTTTTAATACCTTTGGCAATACTTTTTACATAATACCTAATTAATGTATGTACCTATGTAATTGCTGAATGTTGTTTTATGCCATATTGCAGTGCTTTAATGAGTGGTTACTACTGTATAGATATTTAAAGTCACAATCACAAAAATTAGCCTGTAAAACGCCAAATAATTCAATGTACATACTGATTCAATTGACATGAACAAAACAGAAATTATGAGTTACAAAAGTTTTTTTTACAGAATGATTCTTCCAAAAGCGCAGCGGTGATTGTATTTAAGAAGACTTAATGTATTGCGATATTATTTTAGCGAGATATGTGTGTAGGTAGAGAATTACCTAAATGTGAGTTGTAGATTTATTACCATTGCTTAGATATTAGTTTACCCCGAGAGATGACTTCACAACAGTATATACTTACGTATAATAGGCTACAGCTACAAGGTGTTCAAAAGTTTCAGCTACAACTGACATTTCCCCGTACTGAGAAAGTTGAATGTTTGAATACACTATATTCTATATAGAGTGTAATTAATATTTTAAAAACGATTAATTTTACAGGAACTCAAACGAATCTTGATAGTATGTTTTGTTCTTCATTATTACTACTGATTCCAAAATTGACTTACACTTCTGAGTTAGTTACAAGAAATACATGTAAATGTGTATTTACAGATAATTACTATGTTGTGTTATTCGTGAGAAAAAGAGTGATAATAAAAGTTTCTTGTTGTGTATGTATTTTTATGTACATACAAAAATGAACTTGGAAAAGATTGCCATTCATTCATTAAATTATCATAGACAGACTTTCAAGCAAACTGACAGACAATAAAAGACTGAGAATTGGCAAGTAGGTAAAACATAAAAAAAAGTGCCAATTAATGCTCTAAGAGCATTTCAGCAGAAAAAACATTGTCCATCAAAATAACAATCTTGCATTTGGCCTATCCGCAGATTCTGCAGTGCTGGAGGATGTGAGGACAAAAGTCCTTTTAATTTCTTCATCTCTTTTTCTCTATTACGCAACCATTTTGACACACATGCATGTAGAAACTGGAAATACGAGAGATGCACAAACTTTTCCAATGCCCGGAGTTTCGCAAGTAATGATGTCGCAATTCTGAAATTTCATATGATGAAGCGTAGCGTGGAAGACAAGTTTTTTTTGCATTAGCCGATTCACCACGACTATATTGGCACTTTGAAAGAATAAAAATTAATTTGATGCACGTAATATGTAGCTCCTGCGACTCTCAAAAGTAATTTTATGAAGAAACGGAACTTGCTTCAGTGCAGAAATGATTGTCTCTCGTGTGTGGAAAATTGCAATTTTTGACGGAATAGAGACTCATGACGTCACTTGACGAGTAGATAAAAACCACCAACAAGTTAATCTCAAAACTGTATATCAATCAAACATTTAAATCATGTCAGAAGGTCAAAGGTTATATCCGGGTAAAGGTTATATTTAACACTTGTATTCAATGTTTGACTTGTTTAAATCCACGTCCACTAACCCTTTGAACTTTAATACAAATTAGTTTTGTATATGCGAAGCAAATTTGTATGCATCCTGAGTTTTACTGGAGACAAACACAATCATCGTTGAGTCATAGGAAGATAAATGACATTACGAAATTTAGCCAAGCAGCTTTATGGTTCTGCAACTAAATCAATGATAGCACATATAACCCATATGATATCTAATGATCAAGTATTAAATAAATGCTTGACATTTGACTAAATGAATATTCTTTGCAATTTCAAATTTGCATTATAACTCGCATGCCTATATGTATAGCTACATATATGCTACATAGTATGCTATGTAAACTGTCATAAATCCAAGGCGAAATGTATGATTCTGGTTTAAAGCACCTGAACCATGTCAAGATTACATTTATGTAATGTGGTTTTCATACATTCGTCTATGATTCT
>JAHZMY010002702.1:0-28172 GCA_027743915.1 Seira sanloemensis | reverse complement strand
CTTGAACGTCAAGTATTTAGGTTTCTAAGGGCTAGTTTCGTAGTACTTGACATCCAAGGAATTAGGATTTAAAGGAATGATATGGATTCCTTGTATGTCACGTATTTAGTACCATGGAGGTTAATACTTTATACCTGTTGAATTTTATTTTGCAGTTCCTCTGGATTGGTAGGCCTAGATTCTAAAAATTACAAAATGTCAAGCATGAGGTCAAACTCCGGGGAAACCTCGAAGCATAAACATACAGTCTAATACTTCATTTTACCTCGATTCTGAAGATTTGTATAGATCGAATCCAAAGCGCCAAGTTCACCTTCCAACCAAGGAAGTTGCGTGGTAGAGAGCATCTTAATTTTCTTTTGAAATTCTGACTCGATTTGCAAGAATCTTTCCCTTTCAGAAACGGAGCGTTGCTGTGCCACATTTCCACCCGCACACGTTGCGTCATTTGGAGGAGGAAGGACGGCGTTTGACAACTGTATCACCATTTCTATCTCCTTTTTAAAGGCGCGTCGAATACTTTCAAAGAAGCTAATCTGGCCAACGTACTGCTGGAGGGCCGTCTGAATGTTAAAAATTAGCAATTAAGACTCCGAACTACTAAACGTTACACTAAATGTGACATGCCATTGGAAGAGTATGCTTGTACCTACAGCTATAGTAAATTATATGAACGTGATACATATTTTAAAGGAATCACATACCAGTCGTTTTTGGTACGCGTCCTCCAGTGCGGAGATAACTTCAACGTATTTCGGGTCGTTGTGGCCGATCGGCATGAGCTGGCGCGGCATTCGTTCGTAGTTTTGTAGCATCTCTTGAAGAAAGAGCAGGATTAAATTGTGATTCAAAGGGTTTGTCACATCCACTGTCAAAACGAAAGGTTCGCGCTCTTCCAACCAACTGGACAAACCAGCCCGGACCTGCCAATCAAACCCTTCATTGTAACACTCTTGCCCGATTTTCAAAACCCAGTTATTTTTCACAATACTCTCCCATCTCGCCATTCTGTATCGTATGCCGTTGGCAATCACTTGGCCTTCCTGCGTCAAAAGCGTACCATCACCTTATAGCGCAGCACTTGTACAAGTAAATCGAAGACAATCCCGTTGCTGAATAAATTGATTTTTTAAAACTTGATTTACAAAAATTACTTAAAACCTTGTTCGTATTTTGATTATATACGTCAATTGATTTCACCGCAAAAGACGAGGTAGCAACGATAGCTAAGATATTGTCATTGGTAGGCAGTTGGGACTGATTCGCCGCATTGATTCACTACAACTGCGTAAGGATTTTTGCACGAGAGCTCTTGAGAGCTGGAGAACATTGAATGTGCACACTCTCGTTGTCACATAATAGTCACAGCCATCCATAGTCAACTTGCCTTCAAAGTCTTCCCCTCTATTTGCAGCTTAAAACTTTACTGATTATACGTATGCACTACAATGAACTGGCCAGTTCAGTAATGATGACTCAAAGAGGCTTCTTAGAAACCCAACACCACAGCATTTCAGCAAAACACGCGATAAGGCAGATAGGGAAAGGAAATTCAGTGAAACTTGCAAGATTCATGGTTTTTCGTTATTGCGTCTTCTCTCAACTCTTTGAGACGTGATTTCTTTCATACTGACATGTTTACACTTACACTGATTACATCAGCATTATCGTTACGTTTTTAGGATGTATTTTACGATGGACTTCGTCGACACCGCAAATGGGTAAAAATAATGTTGAAAGCCTATCAACAACAAACAACAATTCAACAGATATATGCGATTCGGGATGGGAAAAAACTAATCCAAGTGAGATTCAGTGTTGCTGTATCTACTGTACCAACACGCCATGAATTACAACGAAAATGAAAAATGACTACTTGAAGGGATTTTTACTGGAATGATTTTTTAAAAAGTATTCCGGTTTTTATAAACGCCACATCAATGACCAGTGTGAATTTTTCTGCCTTGGATTCCATGCAATAATTGAAACGGCGGCTTATTGGGCGTTATTCAGATAGCAGTTTGTCACTCGCCATTTTTATCAAGCTCGTATCACATCAACTTATGAAATGTTCCCAGAACTCTTATTATCATTGCTAATTTTGTGTCATGCCTGTGATTACACTTCAGATCCGCCGATCAAAACTTGAAATCAGTGTGTTTCAGGATTATGAAATAATCTGCTGTGGTTGGCCAATTGACGCATATTGACAATTCAGCATGCGTCACTCTGTTTCCTTTGCGCTAAATGTTGGTTTACATCCAAACATATACGACTTACTTATGGCTCAATTCTTTTGTTTTCAATGTACAGAAAAGGTCACGATTTTTATTTTGGTAAAAAAAGAACATTAGTTCATGGGACAAAACTCGACTTTTATATTTGGACTTGGATCAGGCTTATTGGACCTCGATGGAGGAAACGGAGGTCGCTTACGTGGAGGTTGGAAAGAAATGCATGATGCGTAATAGAAGACGAATGTTTGGAAATAAACTCATTTTATGACATGTCTACTACATACTTTTACTTGTATATGGACATATGTATGTATATGAATATGGATAGATGTAAGTCTGTGTTCCTTTTAAAAGTATCTACAATAACAATTAACAATAATAACTGTAATAAAAATCATAATTAGTTTCCTACGGACAAGTTTTTATTGGCATATATGTTGAAGTTTAGTACTTTAAAAAGTTTGCATCACAGATTGTGTGTTCCTTATGAAGTCCAGAGGGGTAAAATAAGGCGTTAAAAACAACTCAAAATTCATATCGGAATATTAATAATATACTGATAGCCAAAAGTGCAGAGAAGGAACTCGTGTTGCTTGAAGCACCGCCATCGGCATTTTCTCTATCCTTAGTTGTAAAACCACCGGTTTTGTAGCATTCGTCAAAGAGAAACCTTTGGAGGGAGTGGTATAAATGTTTCCTCATTCCAGGGCCAGCTATTCCATGATTTTCGTCTGGATAGCTCTGAAAATTAAGGGCAAAACTCGAGCCATAAAACTGCAACTGGATGGATGCAACTTGGAAGATAAATTCAAAATGTTTTTGGGGCAAAGCGAGACATGCTAGTCCCACCTGCAGGGCTATGCGACATGGTTCAATTCTTCATGAATACATTTTTTAAAACAGCTTGTTTTACCAGTTGATGGAAGAAAATGTCATTCTGTTCCAAAGCACGTGCCAAAATCATGGATTGTTGGTAGTGAACGTTGTCATCAGCGTTGCCATGCACGAGCATGTACTGCTTATTTCTCAGGTTCTCAACAGCTTCCTTGCTTGTGGCGTCTGACGACTCGTAAGCTTCAAGGTTATCCTCTTCCGTCGGCAGCCCCATGTACCTTTCGGTGTAAATCGTATCTAGAGAGCCGAACATGATTTTACTATTGTATTGAGGAATTGATTATTGCCCGTTTTGGGGTGTTAGTAAATAAACAACAGAATTGTTGCAACAACTGAAATTACTCAACATGACAAGAAAGAAACTATTAAGCATTTAAAAAACAAATACACAGTATTTCTTCCAATTTTTCATGAGAATAACTCCAAATTGCATATTTATGTACCATAATATCTCCAACTTGTGACCGGGGCTACTGATATTCCGCATTTGAAGACGTTTTGCGTATCTGTCTCCAAAACCTGAAGGGGAAAGAAATATAAATTTTGCATACGAAGATCTCAAGAACGCAATCTTTGGGATGCAATCAACGCGGAGAAAGCTCAAAATGCTCACCCTGACAGTAGAGTAGCCTCCATAACTCCAACCCCAAATGCTGGTTTTGTCCCCGTCGATAAAAGGCAAGTTGTCAACAAGCCATCTACACCAAACAGTGTTAAATACAATTGTGTGTTCAGATATTCAGAATTAAGTAAATCTGATGAAAACCATACTTTGTCGCTGTGATCTGGTCCTGAATCTCTGCAGTTCCAAGTTTCCTGTGCAGCTCAAACATGTGCTCACTCGATTGTCTCGCTGTTCCACGGCCGTCAATCTGCCCAAATATGATGCCCTTATCACTCACCAGCGACGTTTCCCATTGCACTCCATAACCCTGGCGAAGGTTCTGAGAGCCAGGTCCTCCGTAGACGGAGATAAGTAAGGGATACTTCTTGCTTTCATCGTAGTCGATGGGAAGTTGCAGTCTCACTTTCGCCACAAATCTGTTGCTCTCACCGACTCGAACCTCGTACTCCTTCGTAAGTGGCACGGCTTTCGTGCTCAGAGTTTCTCGGAGGGCGGTGTTATTCACGTAAGTTGGACCTGGGTTTGCAACTGACGCTCCATCCTGCAAAACACGAATGAGTTTCTTGTCGACACATTCCATTTTACTATTTCCATTCTTTTGATGTGGACCCTGACTTGTAGTGGCAAAAGAGACGTATTCATGACTGTTCGTAAAAAAATTCAAATCCAGATCCATTCTCACCTGAGTCAAGCGAGTTGTCGATTCCGAAACATCGGGCCCGCCGCATCTATGAATGAAATGGGTGAAGTTTGCAGAAAAGACGACGCTATTCTCTCGACAGAGGTTGCCAGCGCTGTTTCTCAGTTCGCAAGTGATACACCGGGGATTGGCATCCTCTCCGCTGTCCGCAGTTAAATAAACTTGCGTTTCGCTTGGATCTGCATGTGTTCCATTCCAAAACGAACCGGTAAAGTAGCTAAAAATCCGTACATAAATTATTGACCCAACAATAATGCAAAATCAAAATGTCAATGGTTCGCCCCCAAACTAAAAGTAAAATTCAATGTCGCAGATAATCATATGATTGGAGAAAAATCGAAATGTGATTGGGAGGGAGGACTTGAATGAAATGAAAAATGTAAATAAAAAAGTAATAATAATCAAGTTGCTACTTTAAATGCAGTAAAACTCACATTTGATGCTTGTCTTCATCCCAACCTAGAAGCCATAACAAAATAAGATTATATTTATACTTCCTAAGTTTTCCGAGTATTGCTCGTTCGTTGGTTTAAAAGAAAGTTTACCCAAAATATCGACGACGGATAGCCGTCCTCTGGTTATAACCTTGGAAGTCTTGTCTTTCATGAACATGACAATGTGATTGTACGATTCATCTCCATCTTCTTCCAGTCTTTGAGATCGTGTGAAAATAAATTTAGTTCCGTCGGCGGATGCCCTTGGCGTATTCATGTCGACCCATCCATGTTCCAGTTGGTACGTGTAGATCTTGTCACAGGTGGCTGGAGTCACTGTGCACAGATGCCACTGCGACGTTCTCTGATCCCTGTCCAAGGTCGCAACCATCAGCTCATCGTCAGACGCCCACAACGCGGTTCCGATCAAATGTAGATCCCTAAAGCATTCAAAGAAAATGTTGAACTCTTGCAAAACGTAATCCCTACCGTATATCCTTTAATGGTTGGCCGGGCGGAATTCGAAATTAGAGACCCTGATACCTTCAGAGGATTTACTATATATTTTTGACACTTTAATTAAGCACATTGCTATTATATCCAACCTAATGCATGCATCTATTCTAAGCTTAAATTAGGACTGAGAAGGCGAAATTTAAAATTCTTGTTTCCATCTTTCCATGCAAGGAAGAAGCCTGATTTGCGGCATGATTTTTGGGTCAAATCAGGCTTTCATGTTGTCATTGTGTAGGTTATCAAGTGTTTGTATGTCTAACTTCCTCAAGAAGTGCCAAGGATGAATGAGTGATTGGCTGTTAGTACTTTTTCTCGTGTCTCTGTTTTGGTTAACCTACTTTTCGGCCGTTTGCGGATATTCCACCTTCTGAGCGACGCTGCTCGCATCAGTCAACGATATCACGTACACATCGGCTTCTGGATTCGGCGTCCCAGACTGAATGTAAAAAGGACATTTGCGTCAACACAAATCAATATGAGACTGTATCATTAGTTAAACAAAAGATAAAAGCTGTCAGGAAGATGTTGCAGTGTTGTAGAAGCATACATATGTACCTTGGGATATCGAATTCGCCTGTATTCTGGGTAGATCGTCTCATTGCTTCCTGGTTCCCCATATATTGGCCATTGGAATTCCATCACTTGAGAATCATTAAATTTGATAAATGCCAAGTTCTTTCCCGTCTTTGAGATCCATAAGGCCGTCGGTCCGCCAAGCATTTCCTCTGTTTATGTTTCAAAGAAGGAAAAACAAATAAGAATAGTTATATTTTTGTTATATTCTCCATTTGCATTTGTCTTGGCACAGGTGAACTGTACGCGCAAATGAACCCAATCAAGTGTGTGAAGTGAAAACATATCCTTGACATGGAAATACTGGATGATTTTGAACATATTTTCTCGGCCAAAATAGTCTGAGCAATTTTTGTAACCTTCATAAACCCAGTCGGCAATCCCGTTGTAAATCGCCTTTTCCTCGTCCTCGCCATCGTTGGTGAGCTGCCTGACGGTTGTGCCGGAGGCTGCATCTGACCGGTAGTAGATGTTGTACTTGTGCACGAATGCGATTCCGTTGCCAGTCGGCGACCACTGAACTAGTTGAAGCGTTTGCTGCTCCTCTGAATTTCCAGGCGGGACGAGCATTCCAACCATCTCACTTGAAATAAATATGAAACAATGAAACAAGGTCATCTAAAAGTACAGGTAGGTACATGATGGTGCTCATGTGACAAGATGACTTGTGGTCCCTAAAATGATTACCTCCTTTCAATGTCGTAAATGTGATACTTGGCAAGAGAAGAGTATCTCCAGAGCTGAAATGGAGAACAAACAAGCCTTATCACCATTTGAATGCAACTCTTCACATTGTGTTGTCGTATCTTCATACAAAAGCGCTAGTTACGTAAATGAATATCTCACTTACACTTGACCTTCCATGCTCAACCAAAGCGTATTTGCCGTCATTTGAAAAGATCAAATTTGAAAATGGACTTCCAGCAGGCTACACAAAGATAATTAAATCAGGACATTACTTTCACATCTTTTCCAGCAAACTCTATCTGCTCAGGAATTTTAGTTTATAGAAATAGGAATGGAATGCTTTTCATGAATATGAATTGGTTTTTGACATCAGACAGCATAATTTAAACCACCTATTTTAAAATTTAGTAGATCGCTAGTTCCGTGAGTTTGAGCAAGCTTGACAAGATACAAAGCACAAGTATCCTTTAAATGAAGCTTAAACTAACACTGGCGAGTTCCGTTTCCATTTTCACGAGTGACTCGTGACGAGTCAGAATTTTGATGGATCAAGGACGCAAAATAATAACTTGATGAGGATTAGATATCATCATCAAATCACTTACCAACTTTTCCGTAATATCCGTAATGTTCAGGACCATTTCCTCTTCCCCATTTAGTATGTTGTAATTGACTACGGTGGATGGCTTAAAAATGCGAATGAGATGATCTGAAAATTAAAAATAAATATATCTCATTGATCTCATTTTGATATAAAAATTGCGGTAATTCTAATTTGCGCTTCTTTTTTTTAGGAATTCTTATTATAAGGGAATGAAGAAATCGATTTCGAGCATTTCTGCAATACGTCGAAATCAATCAAAGCTGTGACCCACTAGCAAAACTCCATTTGCATTTGAGTCGCACGTGCGCCATAATTCTATCGTTACAAGCGTATGCAGAATGTAGCAAATGCAAATGCCTCCTCCGCAAATGTAGCACCACGCCAATAATTGGCTGAATTCAAGTTTTTGGTTGAGCACACCAAAGTTTCTACACATACGCAATGCAATGGCATCATTGCAACCCCGCGAGGAGCACCTCGAACAACGTCGAATATAAACAAATTATGCTTGCGTCCATTGCGCAGTCAAATGCTAAAAAGCGCCGGTTAATATCACATGTGGTAATATGTAATTATGGGAATTTATGTCATGTTATAATCAAGTATTTATTTACAGTCAATTTCTGGGGCATTTTGGAACAAACTGATGCAAACTACTAGCTACAAAGTAAAACTAATAAAAGTTTGTGATCGTCTCAAGAAGGAATCTGAAGTAAAGAGTTGCTGTTTTACCTGAGCCTTGCACCCACTGGCCAGAAAACCCACGTGCGCCCAAACTTCCAGTCAGTATATCGTCGAGGGTGATTGGCTCCAGCTCTTCCTTCAGCCTGCTGTCAACTCTCTTCCTCGGTGGAATAGCACCGTTCACGCACAGGATCAAGACGATTAACAACCCCGCTAAACTGTAACCTAAGCTATTTGGCACATTTCTAGAAAATCGAGTCATCCTGGCTTACATGAAACTAGCCTCAGAGAGGCAGACTAGACTACACTGAGTGAAAAGAAGACAAGTTTTCTTTCGTGTGTTCGACGTGATTTCCCTTTGGAACAAATCTGTGTCCACGCGAGGGTCAGGGTAACTCAAGAGTGAGAAGAGGAGACTAAACTTTTTTCTCTCACGCTCACATGCCTTCACGCCAAATTGAATGTGAAGCAAAGATAAGATTGTACACGGATACGGACGTGGATAAAAATGTGCTTCGTTTGGCGAACTCGTCCAATTGTATGTAATCCATGATGAAGCTGGTTAGGAGCTGTGTTTAGACACAATCTCACTCAATTAGATTGTGAATATTATTAGTTGCGACCAAAGTTATGCGAGATATATATAAACTACACACTTTTATTCCACTACTTTTGGGTAGAAATGAAAAAAAAGGATTTTTTACATGAAAGCGTCACTTGATCTTCTCCTCTTGACTTGTTGCAACTGAATAATCACATGTGTAAAAGCCCAATATTGTAAGCTTGGGTTGAGAGGACAGGTTACTCCTTTCGCTCTCGCGTTAACCTTGCCTTTGTTGAGTATCTCGTCCTGATGAGATGATCCTCGAAGCGAACATGCTCTACGCGATATTTAGTTGCAATGCACATTTGAGCCACGAAAGACATTATTGCAGGGCATTGTGGGAAGAATATATCTGCTGTACAAACTTATTTCTAACAGAGAAACTCTAATGTCGAATAGGATTCATACATATATCCTCTAGTTTATAACTTCTTGCTGATAGCTTTTTTGCGAGAGAAAAAATGATGTTGTTATTGTTGTTGCAGTGTGTATTGTTTACTTACACTACGGCAAAACGTTGAGCATGAAAAAATAAAGAAGAAATATTGCAATCATTTTAACTAGCAAATTATGGCTCGGGCTCACATCGGCATTCTGTGATTGTGTACATTTTCTTGTAAAGTCACATGAATCTTGTAACCTGTGACATAAGTCATAAGGGCACATTTGCATTATTTATTATTTATCTCAATTTGCCGTAACTTGGCTGCATGCTGAGTTATTCATTAAAATAATTGTCAATAATAGTGTTGAATACACACGTATCAATGTATCATGAGTATGGATGTGAACGCTAGCATCTTCAAAGTCTGTATTCCCCTCCAAAGCAGTCAAAATGACGAATGTCTGCATTTCTCTTCGAGTCTAGTCGTAAAAACCTGTTTCATTTACTTAAAAAGTGGATTAAGCGACTTTTATTTCAATGCAAATCTTGAATAGGCTGAAGAATGACTTGTCAACCACTTTCGTGTGAATCTGCTGGTGTTATCTTGAGCAGTTTTTTTCGCGCTGCACACAAGTTACCATAAATGAAAGGAAACCAAATGAACTGTGAGGATAGGTGGACTTGAAAAAAATGTACTGGAGGGTATTATTATCACATGAACACGACTACCTGCTAATATGCCCCTCTTAATAATTCATTTAAATGACGGACTTTTTAAAGCTTCCAATGCTCTCCAGGCAAAGTCAGGTTCGTTTATGCAAGCATTTTGCCTTCTCATCGACTTTTGCAGAAGACACATGCAATCCATTGGGTTAAATACAATGTAGTTAATCGGAGAGGATGCTAAAGCATGCAACTTTTCGAGTCTTTGTGTATCAGGATTTGCTGACGCATTTGTGTGCGTCCTGAAGTTTTGACAGCGACGAGAATCCACAAAAAAATATGTGAATCACAAACCAAAGGATTCTTAAGATCCTCAAACGTTGGACACACAGAGGTCAGAGCATGATATTTTTATTTTCCGTCAAGCATTAAAATCTTGTAAATCTTGATCCTGCTTTTACAATGCCTAAAACGTTACAATGTTTGCCTTTGCAATTATTGATTTTACAAATCTTTCAATTTTTCCGCTTTCTTACAATTCTTGCAATTGCCACAAATCATTCCGTCCACAAAAAATTTTCATTTCGCCTTTTCACATGTAAGTATTTTTCAACGAATTACTTTTTGTTGCTCAAATTGTTTTTCATAATTCTTTTTTAAAGTGTAAACGGATTTGTCAGCTCTGCCCTGTAATCATGTTGGAAAAGATCTTTATTTCCCAGTTTTCCAAACACTACGAGGAAATGGGCGACAAAATGGAAGATTCACGACATTGTGCTCCACGTTGAATGTTTTTACAAGACCTTTAGACAAAATCAAGTATTTTAAATATGATAATTTAGCTGCGTGAATTGATTTTTTCCTGACATACATACAAATCGACGAATGGCACAACCCAAAATAGCTCGTGTCGTGTAAATGTTTTTACGATTAAGTAAAACATTTGGATTGAAGCCACGTCGTTGTAATAAAATATGCATATGGATAAAAAGATTTGGATGCTTTCATTTCAAAGACAAATCAAAGCAAAAGATCAAAGATTGCAATGGAAAACATATTTTCAAACGACGAGGATGGCTTCGGCTTCACAACTTTCATGAAAATCAACACTGACTGGGTCAAACTGGCCATAAAGCTGTTATCAAGAATGTAAAAAATAGTAGTTGGTGGGAATTGTGTATGGACTAGTCCTTCGCGATAAGTAATTAGTTTTTCTTAAAAGCGTCTCATTTTGCCTTCGTGACGTAATCCACCTTCCAGAGGGGTGGGAACGAAGATATCGAGATGGACCTAACAGCCAAACAACCTGTTCAGTTGAACGTTGGCGTACGATATTTATTTGGAGTGGGGAATAGCATAATAAAGCGCGCTTTCAGCGCAGTAAAATTCAATTTCCAAAAACATGCCTCTTCTTGTGGTACCCAAAGCACTACAATTATTACGTAAGAGTTGTATCCAGATAACTTTTGCTATTGCCACTCCATGTTTTTAGAAATAGCAATGTAGATAAGCATGTAATTATTACCTCCTGGAAATATTTCGTTGATTATGTTGACTAGCATGAAACCTAAATATTCTGAGTGAAAAAGCTGGTCAAGACCGTATTGCCATAAAATTACAATATCCTCTTATTTGGTCGTTAGTTCTGCTAATAAACGACGGGGTAAATTAACTAAACTTTTCGGCAAAGTAGTTGGGGCTGCTTCCCAATCTAGCTAACAAGTCATTAGAGGTATTAAAACGAAAAGTAAGCCATTTCGTAGGAGTTGTGTTGCAATACATTTTTCTTACGTAAACGACTCAATTTATGTATTTCCAACTGCGATCTTGCAAAGGAGGAAGCGTGGAGCGCTCGGTCGACGATAAAATAAACAAGGTTTTATGATCACAGATTCCTAAAATTAGCCTGATCTGATATGAAATGCAATAATAATTTAGACTTCCACTCGTCCTACTTGTACTACTAACACTTCAATACATGACGGCTTGTATGCGGAATTTTAATAAATCGGCATAACTCCTACTATGCAGAAATATATGAGCACGCACGCATAACGGTAAACCCATCCATAATTATGGACATGACAGACGTCCAACAATAGCTCAGAATGCAAAGAACGCCCTTGTTGCAGAAATGCGTCATTTGGAGTGCAAACTTAAACTTTGGTAGGGAAGGATAGCCAATCAAGTCCCTGATCCTCATTTAACCTTTATTGTGAATGCACATTTGCTCACAGATTCATGTTAAAAAGGTATATGCTTGAATTGTTTACATACAGGGTGTTTCAAAGATCTCGCTCTACCATATTGTAACCAAGGATTTTTTATCTCAGTTTCCAAAGATTTATCTACGATGTAATTAAATGGTAGAGCGAAACCTTTGAAACACCCTATATTGTTGATGGAACCCTTATTTTGCTGAGGCAAGCCACAGCTTGGGCCTGCTACAATCGACTACTCTGCTGGACTTTATATTCGAATCATTAATTTATTTCTGGATTAAAGGCATATGATAGATACATACTCTACAAGCAAAGCACATTTGCCGACATGCCAATAAGGAATTATCTTATGTGGCAGAAAAGACTCATGTCTTAGATGTAGATGTCATGTAGATGAAATTTTGGAAGGAAAATCAGATGTAATTTCAGTTTCCGGTTTATTGTGAAACATGTACTCGACTATGACGTCATGACCCCGACTCTGTTTAGATTTTTAATACCAGTTTAATATTTCATGAACGAGACATTCTCCTGGTTTTTGAAATAGTATCGAAAGTTTACTCGTGAGTTCCTCCGCTTGCTAGTCTGTCACATGTAAATGAAATCGCTTCAACATGATTTTCCAACTGGACTTGAATGGAGCCATAAATCATACATTGTAAATATTCGTGGTTCTTTGGCTGTTAAAGATCTGCAACAAAGCTTGCATTTAGACATCACGTCATGTATCAACATATTCATTACATACATATGTCAGTTCGGTAGTTGAACTTTGTGGGTGAAAGGACGAATTAGAACCATGAGCTAAAATTGCCTATATCAAATATCATTGCAGTGTCATTGTTTCCATGAAAAGATGCATTGAACTAAAAATAATAAGAAGCAAAAAACCTTTTTATACAGGCTTTTATTTGAAATGCACTAAAAAGCAAAAAATAATTTTTCGATGGGTAAAATTTATTTAAAAAACAAATAAAAGCCTGGGGCACACAAAAGTATTGAAAACCATCTGTTCTAAAAGACTTCAAGCTCAATTGGAAATTGAGTTAACCCGTCATTAAAAATAGATCCCGTCTTTGATGATGGTTTTTTGTGTTCATTTCGCAGCTTGATTATACATGTAATATAGAGACAGACCCCAGAGAACCTTATAATACAAGCGGGTAACGTGGCGGATATGCCATATGCTTTACATATGCCATAGCCTCTTCATATGCTAAAGCCTCTGTTTTACAATGTTGCATCACTGATAATAGGGACAAATATGGCTTCCCCAATTGTTGTGAACGAATATATTGTAAAAAGCCCAACTTGTGCTTATAATTATATGTTCATTACACTTGAGCGTCATTCAATCTAGGGAAACTATTCATATATTTTGTGTGCCCCAGGCTTTTATTTGTTTTTTAAATAAACTTTACCAATCGAAAAATTATTTTTTGCTTTTTAGTGCATTTCAAATAAAAGCCTGTATAAAAAGGTTTTTTGCTTCTTATTATTTTTAAGTTTTTAGTCAGAATTATAGAATATACAGATGTTTGCACAACCACAACAAAAAGAAGATTGTTCATGAATGCTAAGCAGTTTGGTAGAGGATATATATGGTGTCAAATCGCCAAAATGTAGGTAAAAGGTGTAATTTGGGTTCAAACGCTAAAACATTTATTCACAAACAATTAAACATTTAGCGTAAAGTTGATCTCCGCCAAAAACCATATATTTTCTTCGACAATTTAGAAGGAACATTTGAACAAAACACTGCAATATGTAAATGGATTACAAAATGTTTTTAATGTGTATGAAACAAAAAATCTATGAGTTTTTCAACATAATCATATCCAGTTGGACCTGCTGCTGAGTTGAGCCAGACCTCAATTCTGGTTTCGTTGTTAGGCGCGTCCCTGTTTTGAAAAGAAAACAGAGTATATCGGACTAGACCAGTCCAGCCGGTGAAGTCGTGTCTCGCAGAGCATGAGAAACACACCAGAGTTCTGTCAAAACACGACCCGACTTGAGGTTTGGTCGGACTCTACTCGAGTCTTGCTGGGCATGAGAAACAAACCAGTTCTGTCAAAACCCGACCCGACTTGAGGTTTGGTCGGACTCTACTCGAGTTTTGCGGGGCAGCAGAAACAAACCAGAGTTCTGTCAAAACCCGACCAGACTTGAGGTTTGGTCGGGCTCTACTCGAGTCTTGCAGGGCATGAGAAACAAACCAGAGTTCTGTCAAAACCCGACCCGACTTAGGTTTGGTCGTACTCTACTCGAGTTTTGCGGGGCATGAGAAACAAACCAGAGTTCTGTTAAAACCAGACCAGACTTGAGGTTTGGTCGGACTCTACTCGAGTTTTGCGGGGCAGGAGAAACAAACCAGAGTTCTGTCAAGACCCGACCAGACATGAGATTTGGTCGGACTATACTCGAGTCTTGCAGGGCATGAGAAACAAACTAGAGTTCTGGCAAAACCAAACCAGACTGGAGGTTTGGTCGGACTGAACTCATGTTGTATCAGTGAAGCAAAAAAGGCTTCACCACGACAAACAAACAAACAAACAAACTTACAGGTCAAGTATAATAAAAGCCTGTAAAAAATGGTTTATCGTACTTTACCTCAAATGTGCAATCAAGTATTGCAGTACTGCTCAAGTTGCTAAAGGAATAAAAGCCACTATTGAATTTTAGAAGTTGGGTCAGAAAATCGAGTTTGAAGGCGAGATTTTTTAAAAAGACGGTTAGTATTTACGTGGTCAAAAATAACCCCGACGTCAAAAATATACTGCACATTCATAAAACTGAGTAATCAACGTGTATTTCTATCTTGTCATTTGATAGCATTGGATCCATTGGTACACAAATCACTCCAAGATTTTTTATTAATGAATGCAGAGTATAAAAGTTGATGTTTATTTTCAGCAATCACTTAAATTTCGACTTTTAGATAGTACAAATCAACAAAACAACTCAAACAAGATTTCAAAAATTATTATTAAAATTAATTTAAAAAGTTATCTGGGGTAACCGGAGAACACAAAGTAAACGTCGCTGGGTTACCCCTTTGGGGGTCAGGGTGGGAGTAATAACGGCTGTAAATGCGATCAGTAAGTAATCAAATATAATGTTTGCTTTCTAAAAGTCGAAATTTAAGTGTTCGCTGTAAATAAATCTCGATTTTTCTACTCTGCATTCATTAATTAAAAATCTTGGAGTGATTTGTGTACCAATGGATCCAATGCTATCGAACGACAAGATAGAAATTACTCATTTTTATGAATGTGCAGTATATATTTGACGTCGGGGTTAATTTTAACCACGTGAATACTAACCATCTTTTATAAAAAATCTCGCCTTCAAACTCGATTTTCTGACCCAACTTCTAAAATTCAATAGTCGCGTTTATTCCTTTAGCAACTTGGTATTGCTTTCAAATCCATTTATTTGCTCGGGCAATATCTTTTGGACCAGTAAAAGTAATCTAGCCATGAGTTTTCCCAAACCGCTCGACTTGGAAATAACTGCAAGATAGATATGCTCGAAAATAATATTTTTGCTCTTACACCTAATTTTATTCTATACTTATGCTACCGCCACAATTTAAATTGCTACATGTCATGAGATACCATCACACAATTTTAATGTATCACGTGTGATTTGAGCATGAGCAATACAAGGTCCTTAGCTGAAAAAAGCATCACTGTAGAACCTGAATAAAATTCGAGGAATCTCACTCAAAAGTTGATGCAGTAATGGCGCCGTCAAACTAATTGATTAGCAAATCAATGTAGGATTCCTCCAAAGCTTGGTCACATTAAGTCTCCCAACTTCTAAGGTCCACTCCTGCCACCTTTAAATTGTTTGGCCTAATCTACCTACCTTCGTACCTTCAGTCTGGTTAAGAGCCTCAGCGTGGTTAAACAGCATACTATACATAGCTCATGATATCCCCATCCACATCTCATTACTTTTTTTGACTTGACTTCTCGAATTTCAAAACGTAACAGCTATACTCTTTTTTATTCTGTCAAGTTCCCATTCTTACAACAACACATTGGTAATTGCATACGCATCCCAGGCCACCGAATCAAAATTGATCCCCGTCGCAATCGTCATCATCAACTCTGTTTCTTCCAACAGGAGGGCCCCCTACAAAGTTAAGAAAGCAAATAATGACAGCCATTCCATTCCACAGATGCACACACTTATTTCACCAGCCTTCTCTGCCGAAACTAAAATAAGTCAAGACAATATTATTTTTTATACAATTTTCTTTAAGCCATACTGTATCATGGCATCTTTTGTCACTTCAAGAAACCCTTGTATTTACAGATGGGCGTGATCTTGCATACCGTTGCTTTAATCACACTCACTTAAAGATGTGCTATTTTAAGTGAGGTAATCATTTTACTAGGAGAATAACGATTCCAACTCTCACGTCGATTACGAAATAGATCAGCTAGTAAATACAGTCTAATTATCCTGGTTATCAGACCATCAACAAACTTCGAATAGATCATTGTGAAGTCACAAGATGAACTACGTGTGTTTTTTACCGTACATACATACCGTACTTCCTTAAATCAAATCCCGGGCGTCATTTTCAAATTATATCCCATGATACGATATTTCTACTCATATGTAAGCGCGTCCTCAAGGAGACACCCCGAGGTGAGAATCGCAGCAACGCATTAAATTGAAAGTTCGATTCTTGAGCTCCACGCGTAAGCAGACATGCTATGTTTCAGTATGAAAAGCAACAAAATTCACGCAATAACATCTTTTAGTTTATTGCGTATTTTGACTCACACTTTACTCGTTGGGTACTTTCAAAGTGCAATCAAATTAGATTCGTCAATGTATTCTCAATTCTAATACCTACAACACATCTCGACAGCACCTTAATGAAAGTCTGCCGATATCGATGCATGAAGTGATTTAAAGCCATGCAAGAAAACAAAGCAAGTTTTTCTTTGATACTTTTTGAAACAATGTACCACAGAGACTCCCAGAGATATGGATATTACCAAGTATTTCATTTGTATCCACACAAGTACAAACTTCGTTATCGTCAACACAGCTTAAAATACATGAGTAAATACTCGCATTTGTTTTTGGCCTATTCAGATTCAGGACGCGTTCACCTAAAATATGAGCATCCAAAATAATCCACTGATTATTCTGATGGTGTTGTCTACTTCATGACTTCTTCAACCTCACGTTTTCCTTTAAGAAAATACACACAGAAAAGTTTTTGTAGCCTCCTCAGGCTCAGTACAAGAAGAGTGTGCATATATAGGGATTATGATAACGCTGCATTTTTTTCTAAATAAGACATTCACACAAAAATAATGAAGTGTAATAGACGTAGAATATAGTTTTAAATATTTCGTGTTAGTTAATAACCCTCAAGATGAAGCTTGAGTAGGAAATATCGTTAGGCCATGACTCTATGACTAATGATACTTTTTCAATATTTTAACTACGAAATTCGTCACGACGTCACGTCATCTGAACTTAGCAGAGCTGTGAACGCCTGACTCACTACGTTTCTGCCGTTCCACATACATAGCTTTGTAGAGGGAATACGCATTACAAGTTTGAAGCTGCTCGCTCATAATATTTAATATCTCATTGTAGATGCATTAATATTTACTCGTATGGTTCGCTTCTCCCCACTTGCTTCTGTGAGCGAATGTGTGAAGTTAAATGTCTCTCTAAAGCAAAGTCAGAGACAGTGAGTACCGTCAGACACTTTTGTCGGTCGTGGTGAGTGAGTGCTAACTTGTCAGTTCAGGCTGGCAGTCCTTTGGCTTTAATGCCAAGCTTCCGTTCTTGCCTTCAACTTTCGTGGCAAATTCATAGCTCTGGACCAAAAAAGTGTGAAGTGCGATTTTTTAATTCCTAATCCGGACAAATCTGACCCAGTAAGTTCAGCGGAAAATTAAGAATAAGGAAATCCTAGCTTCACAATTATTACATTCATATATTTAAACACAACATTCAGACATTTCTTCACTGTTTACATTTCGCCTTCCGCTTTTTTCCGTCAGACTTTCCGTAAACACAAGCTTCCTTTTTAGCCCGTTGAGTTATTGCTAACTGCACACAGAAATACCCAGAAAAATCTCCTGGGGAATTCTGAACCTTTTGCTTCGAGGAAATGGTTTTAACCTTTTCGCTAAAAGTTTCGGGATTGGCTTGTGTGTGCCTATTGTCGTATGGGAGCATATTAATATGCATTTAAGTACGTAAATATGTGTATGCACTTTATTGACCAAGTCAATCAAAAAAGACTTTCGTATATCTAGATAGTACATTCTTTCAAGTTTATATGTGATTTTAATAAGTTTTAGAAAATTAATTGCTGGTTGATTTTGACACTCAAATATGTTACTGGTAATATGTACATAATTTAAATAATTTTGAATATTGTAAAGAATAATGGCTAGTTTTTTGTGGCTCTAAAGCAGAAAGAAGTAAGCCATTCTTGCCAAATTCATTTTCTTCCCCGTAGTGCAGTGAGAAGTGACGTAATACAAGATTCGCCTGATCAAAATATTTACAGCCTCAAGACACAAATAGCTTTCCTCATCAGAATTCAATGTGTAGTTTTATTTTTCCTGTGGCAAAATGATCATATTTCTTTAGTTTCTGATGCACTGCGGCTTTTCTTCTGGCTTGCACATGTTCATTCAGAAAAATGAAAAGTCACCACTTACTACTTACCACCACAATCTTTCTTTTTCATTTTTTTTGAAATAGGTATCAGTTTTATTACAATATTGCCATATTGCACTGAAGATTGTGCTGTCAATGTACACGAGAAGGTAGGTAAATAAGCGCGTCGTACGTAACATTAAAGAAGAAGGCCGCAAGCAAGCAGGCAATCTAAGATATTACATACTTACATTCATATTTTGTCGTCCTTACTACCGCTGCTTTGGCTGTGATGTAGTGAATGTCCTCCGTTTGCTTCTGCAGAGTTGCCTTGACTTTTTGACTCAAAGAATGAGCAGAGAGAGAGAGAGAGAGAGAGAGAGGAGTCCGTCATCGTATTTTTGCATTATTATTCTTCTCACTGGGTTAGCAGTTTACTAGTTACGTGCTGAAAAGGCGCAAGCATACAAGCATTTTTTTTTCCTTTTGCCAACTTTTTTCTTTCGCTTCATGTGGTTGTAGTAGCATTCGTGTGTTCACTGGTCATTCAAGTTCACTTTTCTTTCTCCTCAAAATTCTCTGTCATTTTTTCAAATTTGCAAATTTTATACGAAAAGTAATTTGTGTGGCGAAGGTGCGTGGTGCTGATAACGCAGCCAATATTGGGTGAAATCGGCTCATTGACGCTGTATCAGGATTTGATTTTTTGGCGGTGTCCGACACTTGCTCTTTCTGGAGAGGTTAGTGCTTTATTGAAATAAATTTAATTTAAATAGTAATAATATAAATTTTACTTACTTCCCAAGCTTCTTAATTAAGTAAATAACTTTGGCAAGTCCTGAAGCATTTAAATTTCGTTCAAGTTTTAATTTAAAGTATTGTGACGTTAATATAATTATTAGAGGTATCTGAGGGATAATTAAGTATGGCAAAAATACCTAGCCAAATTTGAAAAATGGTACTTAACTAAAGACGAAAGAATCTACTTGAGTTTCTAAAAATTGTTGTGGCGGTTTGCGTGTGGCAGTCCATACTTGAAGGCTTCGCAGGAAGTAGGTAGTCAAAGTGTGAACACGAGGAAGGAAAGGTGTAGGTTGAGCAGAGCTTGGCCTAGGCTCGCAATCATTTTTATTATTTAAGCCATGTTTTACAAATTTTTACACATTGTTCCGTTACTTACTCTGCCAATTTTCCTATTAAGAAAAGATTACAATAATATATTTTGTTCTACTTGAGTTCTTCTACTCCAAAGCATCGAATACCGTATCAGCTTCATATATATCGTTACAAAAAGTGAAGTAATTTGATTTATCTTGCTTGAGCGTAATGGTTGCAGGCATGAATCTAATTTTTTGCGTACTTTGTTTTTAAGCGCCTAGTCATGCTCTCACGCTCACGCAAAATGCAGAGTTGTTTTTGTTATACATAATTGTTACGACGCATTTAGCTAGAAATACGTAAAATTAAAATCAGTTTAGTTCCGAATTCATGCTCTTGTGCACACAATAATGAGCTGCACTTCATTTGTCTTGACGGTGAGAGTGGAGATGAAAAGGGATCTGGTTCTTTGCGCGCGCATTGCATCACCGAAAGGAATAAAGACCTTCACCGACACGGAAACCTTTTGACATGCCACAACAGCTTGCACCCATTTCCGTTACCTTGTCTGCCTCACATGTAACGCACATGCTCAGTAGGAGCTCTGCAAGATTGTTTCCAGTTTTCATTTTACAAATTTTATTGACGTTGGATGTAATTTTTTTACAAGTAGTACATATCTACAAGAAATAGTCAATGTTTGGTTTATAACCATCCAAAGAATTTATTTATTATGAACTGCATAATGTAGCTGATGTGTTAAGAAAAATGTTTTCTTCTACAATTAGACCCGTATTTAGGTCCAATTTATGCGTCAAAAAACCAGCCGAACCATAACATGAAATGCAGAACAAATGGAAATATGTACATTTTGAAAACCCCCTTGCAAAATCCAACGTTTAATTATTAAGTTTGTCGTGAAGCCTTCCTTCGAATCAAAAATCCCATTTGGTCAACACATTTTAATTGCGTCCACCTCGTTATGCTTGTGAAACGGTTCATCATCTCAATTTAATGGTTAGTGCTTAAGTAAAATGGAAAAGAATAAAGTTTATCAAAACTTACGCAACCATTTGATCACCCAATTTATTATCATTACCCTTCAAACTTTAGTGGCATTTGTAACATTAGTAACATTTGAAAGAGCGTAGCTGATGCGCCCTTCTGTAAATTGAACAAGACGTGAAATTAATTAGGCTCATTTTAAAGAAAGTCAGAGGGGCACTTCATAAACAGAACATTATAAGCTTCGTATTGAAAAAGAGCTTCATAGACTCAATGTTTGAGTATTTAGCTACTAACCTGTTGTAACTTACGAAAGAGCCAATCCCTCATTACCCAGTTCCCCATATATTTAATAGTTCTAACAACTATTTGCTTTTACTTCAACCTTTTTTGCAGCGAGGAGCCTTCCACATTTTTATTTGAAAATTCAAAGTCAGTGAAGCCCGTCCGTGGCAGGTTAAGAATGGAGTGCAAAGCCAAATCTGGTCATAAGCTAGGCTCAGACTTGAGTGAAATCTTGGAGAAGCGTCAGCTCAGGTCCGAGTGCTCTGAAGAAGAGTGTGCGGTGTACATTCAACAGGCCCAAGACATTCAAGACATGACGAGAATGCTGAGCCGGAAGGAGATTCGAGAGTATCAGGCAATTTTTACCAGGTAAATACGCACTCATCTTTTTACTCTTTATCATTTAGTCAAAAAGTACAAAAAGAGAACATGTAAAATCACAACAAAAATTACAAAAAATTGAATGAGTGAGTGTTGTCGTTGATTGGAAGGAGAAATTGGAAGCATTTCCAAGTGACCACGGGTTATCGATAAACAAGCTAGATTTCAAATCATCGTTTAGATTTTAAAAAGCGTTCAGTGGCTAGCCGTGACTTAGTCCGACCCTGGTGTGAAGGTCAGGCCCCGCAAGCTGCAAAATATTCCAATACTAAATTCCACAAATTATTTCTTTCTAAATCCGAGCTGTCGTGTAATTCTAATAAAAAAACATGCATAAATATATTTAAAAGTTTCATTCCAGCAATTCAAAGCTCACATATTTTCAAGTCATTTGGAACCCTTCACGTGATGGTGGTTTAAAGCACACACTGCATACCGCAAGACCTCCAAACAGGAATAGCTATAATTTTATATTTGTCCTGTGTGTCCCTGTAGCAGCTAAAGGCCAGCGGTAATTGTAGATCTTTGAGTACGCTCATCGACCATTTGAAACTTTGCTTTTGCAACTTGCTAACTGCAAGCAGATAAAAAATATTTTTTACAAAAGCGTTTAAGCAGTTTTAAAGATGACCTTCAAAAAACTAAAACATCCCTTCCGGAAGCGGAATTAAGGCATAAGATTAGGGAATTTTCATTACTGATATGTACATATTTGTTCTTTGCCATTGCTAAAACAAAATTATATTTTACAATACAATTTTTTTTACAAAAAAGATTGCGCAAGAGGATTAATTAGTATTGCTTATTATTATTAAGAAATGGTAGCCGAAAAGGTTGCATGAATGGGAAAGTTGCGATGAGTTTGAAGGATGAACGTCATGAGGATGTGTGCAGCTAGATAACGATCTATTCTTCCTTTCTAAGTGCAAAGTTGCAAAACAAAAGGCAATCTTGAAGAGATTTCCCTGGCCAAAACTCTAATCAAAATAGATTATGTATTTTATTTGCAATGATATTTGTCATGAAATCAAACTGGTAAATGTTGGTCAAATCTGATGGTGTTTTTATAATTTCATGCATAATTTACGTTTCAAAACTAAGAACGTATTACATTTAACTAATTGTATATTTTGACAAAGAAAACTTTGGTAGTCTACGTACTGATAATGCGCAATTTTGCATTTGGCCTTTGGCAATACATGCTTGTTCTGAATTCAATTGAGCATTGGACTAAAGGATGATTTTGGGCGTTGAGCAGATTTGATCGAGATAAAGACGGTTACTTGTGCCTGGAAGACTTGAAGCTGATGATGGAAACACTGGGAGCTCCACAGACGCATCTCAGCCTGAAAAAGATGATCCAAGAAGTAGACACAGATGGTGACTCAAAGATCAGTTTTCAGGAGGTGAGTCATTCACATTTATGATGTGAAATTTTTTTTTGATGTTTTTGATGAATAGCCTTTTTGACATTCAATAAATTAAAAAAGAAGAGATGAGCGAATGGTATATGTCGTCTCAACTTTCGTCGTCTCATGCTCACATTATTGCCTTAAATGAAAATAAAGAAGATGAGCTTGTTATCCTTATCAAGAGAGGCAGGAGGGATCATTAAAATAACTGCTTTGTTGACTTCTACGACTCTTCTAAAATGTTTTTCTCATCCAAAAACAGCTTGTTGTCAGTTTCTCCTGCTTAAAAAGTTAGGTTCTTTTGCACATTTCCGTCATCGTCTTTTTGTAACAGACAAGCACACAAATATTTTCCTTTTTAGACGTAATTAGCAGAAAGAGGTTATAATTTTCTAACCATTACTTCTAATGACCAGCGTCTGTTCCTAATTATAATTACGTAATGGTTACGCTTGAGTTCTTACAGGATATGAATTTTAATCAAGCATGATTACAGAGAAACCGTTACTGCGTGGTGACCGACTTTTCCCTGAAAATGTTTTAACTAGCTTGGCTCGATGCTGGTGCTTTGATATTATCGTAAATTTTTTTGGATGAGAAAATGTCGTAAAACAAATTGGGGTTCTCGATATGCATATTTTTAACACGACTTCGCTATTCCGTGAAGAGTGGCAAGTAGAAATACATCTTTAGAATTTAGCTACAAAACCCGTAACGGCACGCCCGGATGTAGTCTTACATAATGAAATTATTGGCTTTTCAAAGCGCTTCGTATTTCATCCTCAATTATTCTAATTAAAAATGCAATTTCGAAATTGTAACCTGCAACAGAATTTTTATTCAAATTTGCCAACAAAATTGTAACTACACTATACAATCCTTCCTACGTTCTCATATTTTTTTCGTGAAAACTTTTTGCACAGCCTTTCCTTTTACGAAACTGATTGCCCCATAGTAATAATAAAATCATATTGTTCTGTTGTGAGCACATTCTCTACAAGAGCAGAGCACAAATCAATTTCTCAAGGAACGTCGATACATACTTCAGCGAGTATCAATATAAAATGTAGCGACGTTTTATTAGCACGACGTGATCAGAGCAACTCGTGCAAAAAAACGTTTCAAGTTTCGTTGGTTGTAGGTGGGCAGGACAGTTTATAGCTTCATTAATTTTCTACCAGGAAGACGCCTGTAGCAGATAAGCATTTTGCATCCTTTTGATTCTGCTATTGCACTAGCAATTTAACGATTTTCAACTGGCACCTCAGAAATTTTCCGTATAATCTAGGGTAGAAGTGGTAGTTGAAAAATTACATTCCCAAAGTCAAAATTAACCGTCGTTTTGCTCGTTTGGTTTTCATTATACGACATTTTTTCCAACCGCAGGACTTGATAGATTTATGTCATTTACCCAATGATTGTGTATTATTGAAGATGACGAAATGAGCGTGATTGACGGGATTGGGATTCCTTTGGATACAAACGCAGCATTCATTAGATATTTACTCCACCAAAATGAAATGGTATGAGTGTGCGTAGATGGCGGTTTCTTTTTTTGCAGTGCATACAAATCGTTAATCCTATAGCGTTATCCTCAGAAGCGTATCGTAGCACAATTATTAGGATAACGAGCATGATGCACAATCAAAAAGAATCTCATGTACATACGACGCATATGTGCGCAGTGACGGTTCACAGGAGCTTTTTCTCGTTCACAGTTATTCAAGCGTGGGCCCGTCCGTCAAGTCCGATTACGAAGCTTGCCAAACCATGATTCTAAAGACGAAGACATATTTTTCCATTTGGTCTGTGAATGGTCTCCCAGAGTTTGGCTATTGAGTCATGCAAGAGGACTCACTTTATCGTCTCCTCCTTTTCCCTTTGCATTCACGCTGCCTTGTGGAGACCGGTTATTGGTCTTTGAAGACATGTGAGGTAATAGAGCACCTCTTTAAAGATCTTAAAACATTGAGAAGTCAAAGAGGATTCTTGACATATTATGCACTTTTTTCTTAAGCTGAAAAACATATTTACCCTAGGTTTTTCCAAGGTCCGTCTTCCTTGTCGACTAAAGGCCAGTTGGATGTAGAGATCGGTTGCATATTCAGGGTTTACAGTGCTCAAGTTCTTGTTAATACAACTCTGTAATACATATATCATTATGCAACTTTTAATCGAAGGAATCGAATTCTAAAATCGAAAAAGACTTTGGATTTCAAATATTTAGCAGGGATATTTGTGTTTGATTGTGATTACCTTTATTTAATTAAGTGCAGATCATTGGGAGGAAAGGAAATGCAATTAGCTATCTAAAAGCCTACCATTAGCCTTTGGCATTATGGTCGTATCGAAATTACCTGAACTAGACATATGTATGGCTACGGACATTGTGAATTACAATTGAGATATGTACGTAGCTGGTCACTTTGCAAATGAATTTGATTGCTGTGGCGTGTTGGTGGTGGTGATGTAGCTAAAACAGGTCCGCAGTTAGATGATGATAATGGTGATGGGCCTTTTCTCTCTCCTTCTTCGAGGAATGTGTAACGTAATAGGGAAACTGCACAAAAATATTTTCATGCCATTCGCAAAAGCATTGCAACTTGCAAGTAAGCAGAAGATGCGTTTCATTTCATTTGACCTTCTGAACGTGCGAGAAAGCGGGTCAATAATCCTTCTCTTTTGGTTTCAGATGAAGCTGTGCGTTTCAGTTTTTGCAATGTAATTGAAATATTACACCCCGGATTTCTCCTCGCATACATTTTCAACTTGCAAAATACTTGTAGTCCTCTTATCAAAATGTGACTTTTATATTTTGGTTTGGCTGAGGTTCTTCATGTTATTGCTAATTTCATTTGATTGGGAATCACGCGATTTCGACGATTAAAATCTCTGAGATGAACACACACCACTTTTTACTCTTAACTAACATGCAGCAGAAATGTCAATGTAAATTTGCGGCGGGAGGATATCTCGACACTCTTACTTGGTCACCTCAATTTGTTCATGCGAAAGTAGAAGGATGATAACAAAAATAATTGTTAATGTGGTTAATGGAGATAATGGTATGTCCGTTAGTGTAAGTGCCTATTGTTCAAATATTTTTCCTCACTGCCCAGTGTATCTACTTAGGGATGAATGTATGTATATGCCCGCGGCTGTTTTCATTATCCCTTTTGTTCAATAAAATACGCTATTGTCTTAAGAGAAATCGCATGCCTTGAAGAAGAAGAAGAAGAAGAAGAAGAAGCGCAGGATGCCTTATTAAGTCTTACGTCTTCCCTCTTTCATTACGCAGCATCATCCTCAACGATCATGATTACGAGAAAGAGGCAAAAGAGGAATGAAAAGATAAAGTGATATAACGCAGGGTGGTAATAATGAAGCAAAAATTGGTCACGATTTAATTGAATTTTCACTTTTTGAAAGAAATTTTTCAATTAATTTTGAAATCGCCTTCACCGAGCAAAATGATAAATACGTTCATCAGGGGAACTTAATTTCCTTAATGACTGTAAACTGATGGATTTTGTAAATGTGACTCGGGAGGAATTTCGAATTAGAAATGAAACTATGCTGTAATTAGAGACCCGACTATATTTTGGAAGATTTACGTTGCACGCTTTCTGGTGACTCGTCGCTAAGTGTTGGATGATGGTTAAAGACAGCCGGCGATAATGATCTTGTTCATACGAGTAAAATAAAAACACAATTTATGGATGACTTAATTTAAGATTCGACAAAATCCTTCAGAACTAAAAATCAATGTCGCAGAACGTTCAGCGGCAAAAGGAAAGTCTGGCTAAATAATGATGAATCTTGTTTGTGGAAGCAAATTCTCACACGAATTTTATATTTTATATAGCCGTACGAAATTCAAGCACCTCCAAAAATATCCATATTTGTTTTTAAAAAAACCTGCAAACATTTTGGGATACCTAATACGTTGCACATAAAAAAGTATCGCTGCCTGACAAAGAATGACCTTGATTTGACTTTTTTGCTTAAAATCATGATGTTGATTGGCTCACACTTTCTCTTTGTAAGGATGATAGATCCTGGTTAATAAAATGGAACTTTTTTGACATCATAATTATGGAGCATGTTGAGCGCATTTTTTATGCATGACATGCAAAAAGGGGTTGACAATTACTGATCTCAGCGAGCTTTGCTACAGCTAGCGTTAGCATTTACTCATTGATTTGCTTACATGATCGGGGCATGTGCCATACCAAAACAAACTATTTTTAAAAAATAACAAAAAAATCTTTTGTACCTCATCTTTACTTTTTTTAAACAAAATGTGGGTTGGGCTAGAAGTATGAATATAAGTTAGTCTGTTGTATAGGTACATATATCGACTCTTGTGCTGATTTCTTGTATTTAGCATAATGTTTCCTCAAAAAGCTCTGAATTCCATTTTTAACCTTTTAAATCTATTTACGATATTCAACACCGACTTTGATTTCGAAAAATTAGGAACATAAGTTGCTGTCTGTAAAAGTGGCCAACGGATTTTTTGGGCGAATTGTGAAATCGTTTTTCACAATTCGAAATTACTTCCGCCGGTCCGCCAATGATGGGAAAAGCTGCATTTAAATTCATCAAAAAATCAAAAAAAAATTACAGACAGCAAGATTGTCAGTTTCCCAATTTTACGAAATCATAGTCGACTCGACATTCTCAATCTGTACAATACAATTAATTGGTAAAGTGATGTAATTGAATTGGATGAGTTGATTGTATCAAAGTGTGTAATGTGAATGTGGTTTCTTTCCTTCCAGATTGAGCAAATGAAGGCGCAGAATAAGTTTGAGGCGGAGGTGAAGAAGGAGCAGGAGGAGAAGCGGAAGCAGGAGGTCGAGAAAAAGCAAAAACGAATGGAATTTCAGCAAAAGCACGCTTTCTTTGAACAAGTCACTCTGACTAACTAATCGTCACATCACCACATTCTTTTTGTCAAGTCCTCAAACAAATTAATTCGTAAAATTAGGAACCAAAATGTGATGAGAGTATACACAAATATACAAGCTGCAAACTACAATATGAAAAGGAAGTGTAATTTTTTGCATATGATTCTTGCTAGAAACTTTCTAATATTTTTTCCTGTGTAAAAGCATCTGGCAAAACTTTGATTGCCTTTAGTTGCCAAAAACGTAACTATGACGTAGTTAAGTTGAATTTAGACTCATTAGAAAGCAAATTGATGTAGATTTTCTGCGACATTTTATTTTATAATAGATTTACTGGATATGATGTTGGACGGCGTGATTAATTTTAATTTTCACATTTCCTACGGGATAGAATTGAAATGCAAAAATAGTTTTTATGTATTTACAAGAGGACAGGACGAGGTTTATCGTAAGTATCTTCCTTCTGCCACATGGCAATGAAAATTAAGTCATCATTAACTCAACTCGTTTGGTTTACCATTAAAATATTAAAGTCATTATGTAATACAAGGTTTACCAAAATCAAGATTTTGAAGTTAAATTTAGCTAGATGTAGATAG
>JAHZMY010002701.1:0-10366 GCA_027743915.1 Seira sanloemensis | reverse complement strand
GCTAACTCACTTTTCCTCACACTCATTCAAATTCAACGAGGGCGAAAGTTTTCGCATGAAAAGGAGGAAGTGGAGAGGTGTAGGCACGGAGCCAATCCAATAATAAAGCAGGGACACATACATCTCCCAACCAAGGATAACGCTAATATGCCAACAACACATGGAAGGGAAACTTTATTCTGCCACCACTGCAGCACCATCGAATCTCTGTAGGAAGACACAACTTTCACTTTATACAGTGCATTACTCCTTTGTTGTAAAGTATAAAAGCATGTTAAGGGACTACAAAAACACTCATTCAATTTTCTTTTTTCTTCTTCCTAAGCTAAGCTAAGCTAAAATGAGGATGACGATGATGATCATCATGAAGATAGGATCTTATAAGGCTTATACATACATGATCTTCCCTTGGTATCCGTTTATCATGGAAAGAAAGTTAAGTGAAAATGCTAGAGCTAAAAATAATAATAAGATCCTCTCTTGTGTCCCATAAAGTTTTGGTTGTGTAGGATGGAGCGGGAGCAGCAGCACTACCAAAACAAGAACAGGTTTCCTTCTTGAAACCCCACCTTCACCGGAGGATCTTAATGAAACAATGAGAAAAGGGGAGAGTGAAGGAATGGTAGTAGTGAGATGGTAATCAGGAATCAAGAAGAGAGAAACATTGGGGAAAAGAGAGATACACGCGTTTCTCACCATGTACCCCAACTTTCTTACTACAAACCCAGGAGGAAATGAGCCTTTTGGTCCAATAAAGGACCACTCCATGGTTTCTCACTGATGAACAGGCAAAAAATTTCGACGGATATGTGCATAGTGTATATGTACAGTTTTACATATTCAAAAAAAGAAGGTCGGATAAGGGAAAAGGGAGGATGTATAAAATGAAGTGAGCAGCTGGTGGTGGTGATGGTGTGGCGGCGGTGCATGCCATTAACAGAAGTAACATTAAAAATAGGTAACTATTCCATAACAGAGATTAGGAGATTTGTACAAGAAGTATGCGGCATTTCCTTACGGTATGGTAATTTGAGTAAAAAACACTTTCTTTCCGGGTGTATGTAGGCATAACCCATTGTCGAGGCTTTCTCGGCTTAAGCTCTTTAATGGAAAAAGAGAGGAAAAGTTTTTGAAATTGATTTTTCCGTTGTGGCCTATATGATTTGGCATTTGGAGTGAAAGAGGGGCAATATAAAAAGGAGTAAAGTGGCACGACAGAAAGAACGTCAAAGATTGGGGGAAAGAGAGAATCTAAGGCCTGGAGGAATTTTACATGTGTGAAAATATCAAGATAATATTATTGAAGAGTACCTACACCTAGCTATTATTATTCTTTTATGTGTTCATTTTAAGACAAAGGCACCAGCAAGTTCACTTTCCTTATTCCTTTAGCAACTTTTGTCAGAATGTCACTGACTGAGTCGCTGTATCACAATTTTAGTCGTAGATACGATACAAGGTTCGTTATGTTCAAAATATTACATTGCAAAACACAGGATGTTCTCTTCCCGAAGAAAGCTCAGTATATCTCCTGACTCATCAACAAAGCGTTTTTGCTGGACAAAAAAAAGTTGTTGGTGAAAGTCCAAAAGAAAGACGAAACTGGAAAAGGAATTGCTATTTTCTTGCAAAGAAAAAAAAAACAGTAGAGAAGACGCGAAACCGTGCTGGGAGGTATGTGTTGCTCTCTTTTTTTGGAATGTGAATCATGTATGGCGAGAAATACCTGTAAAGTTTTGCTCCAGCTTTCCATATCACATATACATTTTGTTGCTTTTGCTTCTTGAATTTCATTTTAATTTTGCGCTGTCGTCACGATTCTCTTTCTCTACTTTCACCAAAAGTGAATTTAGCTGCACAGCATGCAGTCCTTGGCAAATAATGTATGCAAAGGAATAGTCAAAAAGGAGTATTGAATAAGACGTTGAACATTATAAAATATTTATTTTTATGAGCATGCTAATATTATGAATAAAGGGGAGACACTACAAATAAATTCTAGCAGAGCTACAAGTTCCTTCACTTCCTGGAAGTTGCGTGAAAAGCTGAAAGGAAATGTAAATGTAGTATAGTAGCATGAGAAGGGAAAAAAAAGTTTGAAGAAAACTTTCTACAAACAATTTCCATTTTTCTTGTACATAACGAATTAAATTGCAAACTGTAGACTGAAATAAATGCCTTTTCTGCGAGATATGAATGCCAATTAAAAAGCATCCTTGAAGGCACTTAATCAAATCGTCTTGAGCAACTTTTCAAACAATTCAAACAAACCAGAGAATATAAATAACATTCAAATCTAAACGCAAGGCCATACATATGTAAAGGGGAACGAAACAGGTAAATATTTTGGACGCATGAAGTAATTAATTCATTCACTAAAAATTAAAACTAGTTTTAGCCTAGCATAATATGTACTAATGTAAATTAGATACCTATTTAGATGCGCGACAAGAAAGTTTGTGCCATAAAATTTCGTGTGTATGCTGCGAGATCTATTGTGCACATCTCGCTCTAACTTTCAACACCTTGCATTTTAGAAGAAAAGTTCTGGCTGCATTGTCAGGATGGTGGTGGTAGGTCTCTTTGAAAGTTGTGTGTAAGTAGTTACAAGGCAAATATCAATTACAATTACAACGAACGTGTAAAACAATTCATGAACGTTAACTCCTTTATGAACATTTACATTAAATTAATGATGAGCCATAATAAAAGCAAGATTTTTGTTCAGCGACTTTTTGTGTCTTAAATTGCATTTTCATAAAGCTATATACGACAGGCAACTTGATTTTGTGACAGTTGTGATTTTGTTGACAATTGACAATTAGTACATGAGCAGATAAATTAAATACATACTGCAACAGCATATGTAAATGTGGCTTGGCTTACGCCTAAATGATGAAAACGTTCGTTTTGTAAGCACATTATAACACAGGTGCTTGGCAGACTCTCAGACCTTGGCTTAGCAAGCTCATTTATGTAAATAAGTCAGTCAGCCTTTTATCCAGTCCTGTTCCTCAATGTTGTTGATCCGCTCACATGTCCACGGGCCAACCATTATTTTATGATCCCAGGAAAGGCTCAAAGTATGTATAATACAGCGTATGTCAACCGTTAATTTGTGAGCTTACTTACGCGATAGGAACACTAACTGCAAAACAAAACATCGAAGCAAGAACACTTTTATTCCGTTGGTAGCAAAATGGTATCTATTATTAAACATCAATAACTTGTTCAAACTCGCAAACCTAAAAGATCATTAATTCAACTCTACGCGTTTTTGTTAAACAAATTAAGTATTTGAATATATAATTAAGTTGTACCTCAAACTCCGATAAATACCGAGTGCCCCGTTCTCGAGTAAAATAATGTGTTTGTGTGAAGCTGAAAAAGTCGATTGTAGTTTATCAAAGACTATTTTGTTGGATTGTTAAACTTTTGACCTTTTCATCGTTCGACCGAAGGAAGCGTGAGGGGCGGAAGCTAGGATCAAAGTATTCAAGGTAAGTATAAATGAAATCCAGCAAACAATTCAAATGACTAACTATTTTAGTAGATGCATACTGTTCGCATACAAATCAAAAACATAAAAGCGCAATGCGAGTGAATGCATAATGTAAAAGAACTGTGCTCATCAGAGTCAAATTTTAAAATTTAAATCGCCCCGCCACCAAATTTCGAAACTTGTGAAATGGGACAACGAACTTGAATGAATGATGCAGAGGTAAAATTTTACCTGAAAATGATAGTTTCGATATTCAGTTTTCATTTCCAAGATTGTCTGCTTCAGTCTTTGTCTTTTAGTCAGAGTTTTAGTCTTTTAGTTTAGTCATTTGTCTTTTACGCGCTAACTTTTTCTTCGTATTTTCATTTTCCAGTATTGTTTAAAACTTTTGTGGTGATATTTAACTTTAAATAACGTTAATATCCTTAATAAAACGTTTACTTCTAGTTTTATTCGTAAGAAATTTTTTAATCATGGTGAGAGTGGGTGCGAACAGAAATGGAAAGGGAGGTAGGCAAACATCTTTCTTTTTTTTGCAGAATAAATATCTTTGACTGACCAATTGTTTACGGTATCTTTTATTTAAAAAGTTCTAGTTCTAGTGAAGTAATTTTTGGCCTGTATTTGTTTTTACAGGAATAGTTTTGCCGGCCCGTGCTCGCCGGTCTGAATCCCCATTTGGGCCACCACCTCGTCGTGCCTATGTGCCTTTTGTAATTCCACGAATCATGCCTCGGGCAGCTCAAGAAGAAAGGGGCCCACCCCCACCTCAAGCTCCTAACCCAACCCCGAACCGACGTGTCGCTAAGAAGTCCACGGGGGCTCCCCAATACCATCCCAGAACCCCCGCAGGTGTCCTGGGAACTCCAGCGGTTGCACCATCCCCTCCGGAAGCCCGACAAGCTCAAGCTGTGGAACCCATTCCAGCTCCCAGGGTCTTGCGATCTCAACAACAGTCTTCACTTGCGCCCTCATCATCTCACACCAGTGGGAATGCAGCAACCACTGGAAATAGGCTCCGTTTTCGCCAGAGGTTGCGTATCAAACGTACAGATCAGTCCGATGAAACTAGGAAACGACGCCGTCGATACAGGTAACGAGGATAAAGCCTTAAATACTTTGAGTTGAAATATTCTTATAACTATTACTGTTTTAAAATGGATTGTGGGACATAATTTTGTGATTTTGGCTTCCAGGCCAGGTTTCATAGCTATGCAAGAATATCAGGAAGTACCAGAAAACGACTGAGCTCTTAATTCCCAAGGTTTCTTTTCAACGACTAGTTCGGGAAGTGGCCCAGCAATTTAAATCGGACTTTCGCTTTCAAGTCGCAGCCTTGGGAGCTCTCCAGGTGAATATTACTTTTACTTTTCACTTAATTCACAAGTGCAGTTGAATGAATGAAGTAGTAGGCCAAAATCAAGAAGTCAGCAAATCACATGAGACGTATATTTTACCTGATTTTCTTCACTACTCTAATTTCCAGGAAGCGGCGGAGGCGTATCTTGTGGGCCTTTTCGAGGACACCAATCTTTGCGCAATCCATGCGAAACGAGTGACAATCATGCCCAAAGACATCCAGTTGGCTAAGCGTATTCGCGGCGAAAGCTATTATCAATAAAAAGAAAATTCCTGTGTCTTCTCATCAGTTAATTAATGTAATACCATTTCTAGTTAACTCCGTGATAATATATACTTTTATCAACCAACTTCTGCCACTTTGATCATGTGTGTAAATATAAATAACTTCGAAGATGAATTATTGAAAGCTAGGGCTATAGCAAATGGTGCTTCGCTTCACTATATTAAGGTTATTGTTTTATTATAATGTTAATTTTAATTTCTGTCATCATCGGCAGTGTCCGATTAAGTGTATTATTGTTTTCTACTCCAAATTCACAACTTTTATACGTACAAAATGTTAAAATGTTTAGGTAGATACATATTATGTAATATGTCATTAATCGTTTCCAAATTATAATTATGTTTCAAGAAATAAATATTTACTATGTAGTTTCAACTCAAGCATTAGTGTTTAGATACTTGAGCAAAAAATGAACCAATTAAAACAATACTTTTGTATAATAATGTGCGTCTTTCGTACGATTTATTTTTTAACTTTTCAATTTTTGTGCACTACATATAGTTATTATTGATTTATTATTTTACTCATTTCTAAGTAGTACCTTATGAATGTTTAGAAGTACCGTACATATTTACAAAGTTCATTTCACAAAGGCAAGATGATGTACCTTATCATAATCATCGAGGAAATGAGCAGTTTTGATTCCTAATCACCTGTGCTGCCTGCACCTAAATGCTACTCGTAACATAATCACGCAGTAGATAATCATATTGTAGAACTAAATTAATAATTGCATAAAAATGTTCAGCAGAAATGAAAAAGGTATACAAAGTAATTGCTAATAATAATTGTAATTTAATGTACGTCGTAAATCCAGCCAAAAAAATTCACGTGGGCGACGTTGCATCTTCCAAATCAGAATTGTGCCTAGAAAATCAAAGTATGTGATGGATATGATAATTTTTCAAGTTTCTGTAAGACTTTCATGAAAAATGAAATACATAAATAATTAACGTACATGTGGTCTGAAGGAGTCTCTTCCGCAATCAATAATTCATATTCAGCCGCAGCATATTTGTCCCAATCCGACTCTACTTCAAATCCGTCAGGACAATTTGTCCCTGATGCAGCCGCCGCGAATGGATCCCGTTGCTCATGCTCCAGGTATTTGTCCAGATTAAATAACGTGTTAAATACGTTTGCAGCAAGTTGAGGATTACGCTTAAAGTCTTTCAAACGAATTCCTAGACATTTACAAATGGAATTACATTTAGCCTCAAACATTACTGTATTCTTAAGTATTATATACAAATATCAACAACCGACTGGCTGATTGTAGTCGTGTCATGTCATGTCATACCTGTAGAAGAACACTGAAGCATATCAACAATTTGGCAATAAACGTTTCCAAAGTCTAAAGGTTCGATTCCCAGAGCTTCTATACGCGTTTCCTGCTCGGCGTAAAAGTACTGGAGCTCAAAAGGGCTTAAAACTCCATCTCCATCGAGGTCCAAACATCGGAACCAATATTCTAACAAAACATGGGTATCATAATTTAAGAAACGTTTCAATTGATTGAGGTATTGTAAAGTAAATAGATACATGCATCATTCTTTTTTAAACATACCAATGGCTGTAAGCGTCTTTTTGTCTTCTTCAGACAGCAAAAACCAGACGAAATCACTGTACGTCATTTTATCGGATGGAGCGCGCACAGAACTTGTCATGTCCCAGCCACGAAGAACAGTGCCGCTGAAGATGCGTTCAATGATGCGCCCAGATAATGCTACAAGATAAATAATATCATGTACATATATTTTAAATAAGCAACATACGTTTAAGATATAATACATAGATTCTCGCTTACCATGATCAGCATGACCCCGCAAATCGGTTTTTACAAAGAAATACAACCATGCAGAATTCATATGCTTGTTTCCCATTGATAGCCATATCAAACAATTAATCTGTGTATTGTAGATACCTTATAGAAAATGCGGGAGACGACCGTTGTGATGTAGCGGCTGTGAAACTCTGGGGCGTCGCGCAAAAATCCCAAACCTATAAAAACCGTTTCATCCATTAATCATCCATCCACAACGTTTAAAAGTGTAATCTGTAATATGTAATATGACTCTTGCAAATAGCCTGAGAAAAAAAACTCACCCTGATGTGTGTCGATGATATCCTGTATCATTGGAACAAAGTCTGACATGGTCAATTCAATGTTCCGTACATCCTCCTTGAAGGCTTCAATCTGGCCGCTGTACTTGCTCTTGTTCGTGATATTATTATTGTTGTTGTTATTATTGTTATTATTACTGGCCAACGATTTGCTGTAAATCGAAGCGGCATTCAGCAACCTGGCAAACCTGGAAGCTTCATCTGGACAATCCGTTAAGAGATTACGGAGGAAAGGGATGAAGGCTAAGGCAGAGCATGTATTCATCAGCAGAAAGGCACATTGCCATCCAAAACGGCTTCTTCCAAAATATTGGAATTCCAACTGATGCCAAGACCTAAAAACCCCATAAACTGACCTTAAAAACGAGGCACTCGTAGACATAAAATATTATACTGCCTTGATTTATGTTAAACATACATCTGCAAACTCGGAGTAGTTGATCATTCCTTTCTGAGTCTTCATCTCCTCCTCCGCTTTGGCTAGTATTTCCTCAATGATGTTCGGAGACACGGGTTTTCCCTCGGGGAAATAGAATCTCGGCACATCCTTCGCTGACCTTTTGCCACTTAAACCGCGGGGACTATCCACAGGAGTTTTTGGACCGCTTGACTGCCCTTTTGGGATCCCACTTGCAGATGTATCAATGTGCTTGAAAATGAAACAGATAACATCAAATAAATAGGGATCCTCAAAGAGTCAACATCATCCAACATTTTCCGTATCAGAGCCCATCACATAATTAATTTATAGCATCAATTATATTTCAAAAAATCATAATCCTCAATTATCAAATCTGCTAGGCTTATCCAATAGGTATTACGCATTTTTTTGAAAGAGTCAAAGCCAAAGCCGTAAGCCGATGTGAGCCAAACAGAACTTTGCACAAGGAAAGAACAGAAACACCGATGGATTTATACTCTTTTTACACCCGAAACATCAAAAGTAAATATAACAGACAGGCATGTGCCTGTGTATGTAATAAATGTTTTAGTAATAATATGGCAAGCTCTAGTTACTCTTTCCCTTCTTCGGGTGCTCTCATCAACCATCGTATATAATTATTATTTTCAACGAAGGACATGGCATTTTTTCAGCCAACAGCTTAATTAAAAAGCGCTTTATCATAATCATATCATAAAATTGCACAAGCAATGAGTCAATGAATGGACCGACCAATGTAGCACACTACCCCAACTACCCAGCAGCGTAATATATTTCATTACAAGAAGCAAGAAAATTATTATATAAGGCTCTTTAAAAGAAAGAGTAAAATAGATTAGTCAGAGAAATGCGGATAAATGCAGAAACGTTATCATTATACAATACCCTACTCTTAAATACAGTTTTGGAGTAAAATGGTTTCAAAGCCTGCTCGCCATGAAATAGTAAACATTACTACTATAGCACAACAGATTATTTTTTCGACTTTGTATAAAAAGCTCGAGTTACGCTACAAATAAGCGTCTCCGTATTCATTCGCTGTTTGCTCTCCACTTGATCTGGAGTTTTGCCAATGAAAGCTAATGTACTTTTTGAAATACAGATAATATTTAGGTACATACGTGGAACGATCTTCAAATAAACATTTTTCATGTCTATACACAGCTCATTTGAAGAAGGCCAAAGACTTTGCACTTCTCACATCTTCTCCCTTCAAACCGAACCAATGCAAGAGAAAGAGAGAGAGGTGAGATGTGTATGAACGAAACGGAAATTGGAAAATATGCGAACTCACGGTTAAAAGCAAAACAAAACCAAAACAGAACGACACACAAATCTCTCTCTCAAATAAGACTTTTGGCTCACTCACAATCTGAAAGAGTTGAGGATGTTGATGTGACTGTGGATGATGGTACGAGGGCTGATGTTGGTGGTGGTGGTGATGATGATGATGGGTGCCATTAATACTAGGAGCAAGGCTGTTGACATTGGTGATTGTGGTGGCAGTGACGTTGCCCGTTAAATTGCCATTTTCCCTACTTGGAGATGTTCTCCACGGAGCCGTGGTTGAGGTGAGGATGGATGACGGTTGTTGGAGCTGCTGTTTTCGAGCTGCTACAATACTACTGCTTATACTATTATTGGCGTCGACGGGGCCCTGACTCGAGAGGAGACGTGGGGAGGAGGGTGACGACTGCGGAGGAGACGAACCATTCGTGACGCTACTTTGACTCATTGAAATACTGGAACTAGGATATTTTTCAAACATTTGAACTCGGTCTGCCACGCTGGAGCCGGGTCCAAACCGGAAACCGTTGAAGCGACTGTGGTAGCCTCCCGTGTACTGGCTCTCCTTGGTGCCATTATTTGCTTCCTCCTCCACGGGGTTAAACAGGGGATGACTCACAAGGGTCGGTTGGGGAGGGGCGGTGGGTGGCTGAAACTTGAGTTTTCCCTGTTGAACAGCAATCGCTGCTGCGAGAGATCCAGAGGGGGAAGGTAACCTCTTTTGCATTTCAAGCCTCTGCAGTGTCAAAGGGTGCTGCTGGCTCTGGCGGATTCTTTCTTTGGCAAAAGCGACGCGAGAATAGCCATTACTCGTGGGACTGTTACTTCCGCTGCCGCCGCCACTGTTTGAGCTACCTGTGGGACTAAGTTGAGCGATGTCGGTGGTCGAGGATGTCCTCGACGGGATACCGCTGTCTGGGGGAACACCTTGCGTAGGAGAATGATGACTGGAAAAGGTCCCCTGTACAACTTGCCCCGTTCTGAGGGCATGAAACAGTCGCTCTTCCTCCCGTTCCAACTCGCGCATTTCATTCTTAAAGGTAGACACTGAATTTTGTATGGAAGGGGATGGGGGCTGCGGTTGTGAATGAGAATTGGGAGGATTCTTTGATTTTGGACTAGAATAGCCATTTGCTTTGATAACCAAAGGAGAGCTATTGTTACTCAATGGACTACTGTTGCTGTTGGCGGGGGCTTCATCGTATCTCTCAATCGGGATATGACGCTCTTTCCCTACCACACTGGTATCAACTACTGGAGTCGGACTAGACCTCTGCACAGGACTGTACATTTTGCTTTCTCCTCCGCCAACACCATTTTGAACAACAGTCGGCGAATTCTGAGAAGCGGTATTATTCGAGATCGG
>JAHZMY010002700.1:0-13671 GCA_027743915.1 Seira sanloemensis | reverse complement strand
TATTTTGACAAAAATCCGATTCCATTTTATTTGCCCTAATTCGTCAGGCACTTCAACCATTACAATGTTCAATGTTAGCCATAGTTTGAATTGCTTTTCTCTGACGTTGGGTGTAATTGATGTTTATAAAGGTCGACCAATTCCACCGTACGAGCCTATCTGGTTTGCCAAAGAGAAGGACCCGGCCACCGGGCACGTTGTTCACGTCTTCAAAGGGGAGTACTGGAAGTGCAAAGAAAACAGCGAGTGGTCAAAATGTCCAGACATCTTTTGAAACTCTCTCAACTCGAATTCCATTTCAACTCCAATTAGGTTTTCCGCTCTTCAGCCATCTCTCTGAATTTATTTTGATTAAACACAGATTACAAGAGAACACGAATTCCTTGTAGCAAAAAAGCGTCCTTCGACAATTAAAAAAAACAAAAAACGAGTACATACATAAGGGTGACACTTACTAGGTATTACGTTACAACATGTCGTGTCCGAAAACATACTACTCTTACAACACATGAGAGCCTAATCGTGGAATATTCACTAGTTACTAATTCATACAATCCATATAAAAATATTTACAATTTCTAAAACAAAGTATAATAATGATGTAACTTTTAGATTCTTATCTACTGTAGATCTACTTACTGCACTGTAGTTAAGAAGAAGAAGATTTTGGGGGAATGTAGAACTGTAGGTATTTTGTTATGTACCTTGCTTACCTCATCAAAGAAAAGATTTTGATGGTGCTTTATCCAAAAAGAAATTGTCGAATCACAGGTATTTACATTGTACTGAAAGCGTAATTGTAGCAGTATAGCAGAATCATTTATGTACCAATATGAATACGTATGTATCAACCGAAATTGTTTTGTGTTTCTCTTCAACCAGTAATAAAAAAATCAGTGTTGTTTTAAATTATAGGCTATTATTTGATTCATGAAGGGTAATCTAAATAACCTTATTTGTGTTAATCTTGTGCGATCGGAAAAGAGACAATATTTTTAAGGGTCGATTTTGGATGTAAGATCATGTTTCGCGTACTATTTCGATTGTGTTTTGAGTTATTACAACTCTTCTTTTGTGTATGGCTAGGGTTGTTTTTTAAATGAGTTAGCGATTGGTAGTTTAGCTTTGTCCCATGTGTGTGAGGCCTGAGATGAAATATTGGATAAGCTGTAGAGGTCGACGAGACAGGAAAAAATATCGTAATGCTATATGCTATTATTTACACAGGGGTATTGACGCACAGGCTGCTTGAGATGTTGATTCTAGTCTATGCGTCTGCTAGTTGAGCAACTATTTTGAAATCAACATGCGAAACTGTACGACGGAAGTAGGATTTTGGGGCATTGTGAGACTCACGGTGACCCTTTGCTACTTGAGTATTGGCTATTTGACTGTGTGTTACTGTAAGCTAATTAAAGTTGCACAAGTGCGAATTCTAAAAGTTGAGAGGTGACAAATGAGCTACAATCAGCATCTCAATAAGCTATCAGGTGTCTCGAACTAGCGTAAAACTCATCCCGGCACCGTAGTTTTCAGAGGAGAAGCCGCCCTAGGCTGAGTCAGGAGACGCTCCGGAACCAGCAAACAGACATACTACAGAGCAGTTTTCCAAATTGTACACGTCTCGAGCAAGTGATAAAAACTGTAGATTGTTTTTAATACATAGGTAATAGCTTATACTAGATAGTCTGCTACGAAGAGATGAGTTACAAAAAGATCTTCCTTCTATGACATATGGAAATACCGTCGAATTATTGTTTTCTAAAAAAGAGGTGATTTAGTTAGATAACTGATATATACTAGGTTTAAACAAAAGTACTAATTTGTATGGGGGACGGTTACGCGGTTTTAAATCGGGTTACACTACGTGAAAAAACTAAGGCACAAAAACCATGCTGAATGTCCATACTTTCAACTGAAGGAACTTACAGAAAAAAGATTTCTTTCCTAAATCATTTATATGTTTAAAAAATCAAAAGTGCTCTCAAACTTCAACGTCGACGATTTCATACAACGTTTCACCCATTCCTAATACTGTAACAGATGTAATTATTATTTTTTCTATAGGTTGCTAATTACTTGAGTCATAAATTATGAGTGTGTTTTACAGCAGAACAGAGGGGGAGTGGAACTAGTGTTTAATCTTTATGCAACTTACTTAGCTTTTTTGTCAAGTGAATGAAACAAGTTCCTTACAAAAAAGATGTAACTATTTATTACGGTGATCAAAAATATTGTTATAATGCCGGTACGAATTTACTAAAAAAATCAAGAACGAAGCTTTTTCCCTTATATTTTAGCACGAGAAGGTGTCCTTAAAGACTATGGATGAAAAAGAAATCACAAAAAAATATTTCGTCGGATTTTTCATTCCGTCCGTACACTATGACTTGGGTTTTGTTTTTTCTTCCTTTGCCAAAACTATATACAAATATTTGTATGGAACCACATAAAACACGGACTTGTTTTTGCTTTGCTACGGCGACGATGACACACACGGTTCCCATCTAAAAAATAATAATTTTCTTTTGACACATGAACGCCTGTAAAAATATTATGAGAGAAAATACTGCATTATTATGTAACATGACGAGATCAAGCTGAACTGGTAATCCAAGTCTTCACTTGAAATTTCCCTTTTCGTTTCGTGTCACGGAGTCAAGCGAAGAGATTAAAACAGATATTTATGTCTATGGAACTAATTACAATTAAAATTTAATAATTACAATACTGAAATACCAACTCGGAGCATCGCTGACGATTACAAAAACAACTAAATTTTTTGTGACGTTCCTTACGTAAGCTACATATGTTGGGTATCGTAAGTCTTGGAGTATCCAGAAAGATGATAATCAATCTGTATAATCTACATAATATGCATACACAAAATTGTAACCTATCTTATGTAGTGTGATATGAAGTGAATCATGCAGAATAAAAAACACATTATTTATCAAATAATGGAGACGATTTAAATTAATCTCACGACTATTTCCAGTCATTTTGCATTGTAAGGACAGATGGGAGAAATGGTGGCTATGGCCTCACGTATATATGTATGACCACACCCGCATCCTTGCCCTCCCGCAGCTCAAGTTCTCATGAGTTTACTCATGCCATGCTTTATGCTGACCTATAACCTTGTTAAATAAAGAAACATGTTCCAAATAGACATGACAAAACTGCGTATTTGTCCAAAAAATGCATACATGCGTATTTCCATGCGTGAATCAATTTCACAAATTTTGCATTTCTTTGTGTTTAATTGCATTTTATTATTTGCTTTGGTGCCTTTTACAGTATAATTTCGCAGAGTAAGTGTATTCTTTAAAATCTGACTAATTGTCTGATCCACCACCATTTACGCATTACTTTTTAGAAGGACGTATCACAGAATATAATATTTTTGTTCTCTGTATAATAATTCGACACTAGGTTTAGGGTAAGTGGTAGCATACCGTCAACCTATCCGTTTAAAGCAAAAAAGTACAATCTTAAGGATCTAGAAATATGTTTGCATTTATATTGACTTTTGTAAATCTGAATTCTCCATTGTTGACAACACGTCGACGACTGTCACCGACCACAAGCCATGCGTCTCTGTACTCATTCAGGGGATCGCAAACGACAATTCCAACATAAATAGGGTTGACTTCGTTGGAGGTCCACAAAATGGCAAAGCAGAAGCTAAGTAGGTATGTATGTTTAAGTATGTAAGGAGTTGAAGCGGCGCGCCAACTATGGCTATCGAAGAGTTCTACAGCACTGCCAAAGCATACTCAGTCCCTCGAGAGAAAAGTTGGCAAGCTCAGTAGTTCTATAGGGAAATATAACAATGTTAAACATCTTAAAAAGTGGACACGTTAACCCAGACATAAGTAATACCTAAACTAGCTTTTGTTTTTTAAATACCAGTTTCTTATGACAGCTCAAACCCAACGTTTGCAGTGATTGCGTAACGAAGCTTTTCGCGTAATGTCGACTTTTTCTGATACAGTGGGAGTTTGAGTAGGTTGAAGCATGTGGAGGAGGTGGGCAGCCTACCGATTGTTTCCCGCTTGCCGATTGTAAGAAACCCTCGGAGAACGCTTCCTGTAAATTATTCAATCAAACCCACATTAATATACTCATGTATTGGTGTAAATTCATGAGACTGGAATAACAAGACTCACCCAACGTGTCACCCGTATCTTCGTCATCGCTGACTTCCACACAACGTATAGAAAATGGCGGATCCAGATTGACGAAACCAAGCAAAGGGGGTTTCGAGCAGCTTGTCACAAACTGCAAACAAAATAGGAAGTTAATTAGGACATAGGTGTGGCTACTCTTGTGTACATTGAATTTTAACAACGTTGGTCGTTCTGACATAATCTACTCAGATTATGATAGCTAATTAGAACGACAATTTGCTAATAGCGTCAAACTTTGTTGCTGCTTATCGACGTGTAGCTATATGCAACTAATCAAGATAGAATTAGTTAGACACATTGTAAGGTGAGTTGTATCCTAATGCCCCAGTCCTATTGCCCAGTACACGTCTCACAATCTAGTGCTGGATTTATGTTGGATAAATGGTTTCAAAGTAAAGCTCGAAATACTACTTGCTAAATCTGTATTACCGTCAGCTTACATTTTCAGATTTTTAATGCATTATAATATAATACTTATAGCATAATGGATCGAAAATGTATTTTCATAAAATGAGACCTGCACATATACCTATGTATCTTCTGGATTACTGGTGCATGAGAAAGCAACTGCGTTAAAGCTTCAAAATTTTGGCTAAACGCTATATATTGTTATAAAGAACGAGACTGAGATAAGCTTATAATTCTAATTTCCAGCTAAAATTTTATGCAAATAGGTAGTTCATCAAGAAAATATCTTTAGCACCAAGTTCCATCAAGTCGTCTTGATTATATACAACTACCTACGTATGTGTATGTAGTATGTACCAAGTCTCAAAATGCCCATGTGTTGCATATTCTCCTTTACCTACGCTGCGTTTCTGTGTTTGATCGCCATGTAAGTGAATTTCAAATTCGAACTTGCCGCTACTGCCAGCAGGCTTTCTTATTACCTATAGTACATTAGTTAAATGTGCCTCAAGCACTGAAATGTCACAAAAGTTTGGGTCAACTTGGGTTCATCGGAGTGTACACTACATGCATTGGCTTGACATAAGCAGCGTACCTATGCAGACACATACATATATACACACGGGCGCGGGATAAGTCTGACACCAATCGCCGATGTTGGGCAGAAATCATCACTTAATTAGAAATCTCTGCCCCACCACTTACAATTCAGTAGAAATAGCGAGGCTTTAGGACAGTGATTCCGTAAAAACCATTGCGTTATATACATATTACTAATGAGTCATAAGTAATGACTTATTAGCCGATAGGATGAATTTAATACATCATGTACGTGAATTCGCGATTTTATGCTGTCGTGTTTTTGAATTGTTTCAAGTAAACGAAGTAGCGACACATTCAGCTACAACTGCTCATAAATGAAAGCTATACGTACACCACTGTAAACTGACCACGCCTGTCTATTACGTCGCGTCGTATGTATGTAGTACGTCTCACAGTGCCCCGGCAAAATCATATTTATTTATCTAACAAAGCTATTAACACGTTATGAAAGGTTTCTATTATCTGAATCACTAAACGAGATAGTTAGCTGCTTGAAGCTGTATCAAAATGCCGTCACGGTAAACATTTATAGGTAGGTGTACATAAATAAGGTGGACATACAAGGTATGACAATGTACCTTGAGAAATAGGCGACGCTCATCCTCCGAGAAATCATTTTCGAGAATTTCCCACAACCACAGGATTACACGATGATTATCATGGAAGCCCCCGTAATACTGTGTGTTCCGTCGCAGGTCGACTAGATCAATATCTGAATCCTCTCCACTGATCAGCCTTTGCAACTAAAGGGATGGGGCAAAATGAGATTAGTGGTAAAACTGCAACCAGTTGATAAAAGTTGCGTCGTATTTTACCTCAAGCGGAGAAAAGATTCGAAGCCAGTCAGCAGGAATGATGGATCTGAAGCCGGTGACGAACGCGCTAGTCTGATCCTTGATTTGTGTACGCAAATGAAAGTTTGCCATTTGGTATAAGTAGCCAATTCTACAAAACGACACTTATTAATCATTAACTAACATAACAGTTAGCATAATGCACAAAAAGGCTTGAAACAATAAAAATAGGCTCACTTGTTTTGATTTGTCACCCGTATTGTTTTCCCTCCAGGACAGAGCTCAGTTGTACGAACCTCGCCAAACACGTCTTGGTCCACAGAGAAGGTGAGCTCAAGTTCCTGGAAAATAGCAAGACAAGCTAAATAGGTATGTACCAAAGTTTACAAAATGATAAAATTATATGATGGCAAATATGCGTAATCGTACCGAAACATCGCCATCAAAATGTTTCACGTAATTCAACGAATTGTACAATTCTTTGTCAAAGGTTTGAAGCTCGTCTATCGCTGAGAATAATGCACTTTGTTGATGGCCCAACATCAGACTTAAGAAGAAAGGGGCGAAATGAACGTCGACCACTATCCCCTGCGGAATGGTAATACCAATCATATCATGTCTCTAATGAGCGCTAACTATACGCAATATCAAATAGGTAAATATATTTTAAATTGAAATAATTAAAAGGAACAACTATTCATTTACAATTCACCGCAACAATTGGAACCAATTGGCGAAATGGATAAGATTGAGAATCTGGTGGCCAAAAATGTTCAAAGTTAAGCGGGGTGTTCGGTATAGTATCTTGATGTCTAGATTTTTGTGTTAAATTCTAAAGAATCAAATAACAACCCTAACATAATCTGACAAACAATGAATTGGGCTCCATTTAATGAGATTCAAATACACTTGCACGAAGAGCACAATCCATTCCAATTTGAGGAGTTTTGGTGTTGGCCATTGCGCAGCAAATGCCATCTACTTTGTGGTAGAATGTGTAGTGTAAGCATCTTCGATGGTCATCTTCATAACTGCGTCACATTGGGGTTAGGCACATGAAGCGCATGCAAAGATGTACCCACGTATGATTGTACTTAAATATCTAATCAGTCAGGCAATAAACAGACTCAGTCAGATGAGGAGACTCATAATTAGGTCTTAATCAGGATACCATCTCGGTCTCATCTTACCCCCAATTTTTGAGCTACCATCCCACGCTTTAACAATACACACGTATACCTTATATGGTGTACCACCACTTCCAAACGGAACAATCAACTACCTTTAAACACTCCGTCCTGGTCAATGCCGGCCTCATCAAGTCCAAACTCGTTTTGAAATCTCACACGAATTGTGCCCTTTAGAGCGTTTGGGGTCAAGGTGGCCAGTTGGGCGTACCCATCCTCCACAATCCTACTTCTATGAATCGTAATCAAGGTGGAAGCTGTTGGAATCTCTTCAAGGCTCGAGCTCGATGACCCACACCCATTCAGCGTTTTCTCGGATGTGGCCCATTTCCGAAACAGTATAACGCGATGGTCCTCCCTCAGCACATGAGGCATGTCGTACAACACGCGCTGTATCATATTATAATTAGCAAATTAAATTTTTTACTTATAATCCACCTATATTCTATAACTCTACCTTCGCGTGCTTCCGTCCCTTCTCAATGTCTACAATGAGTTGGTTCATTTTCGCATTATCCACAAGCCAGTGGTCATCGGTGCAATATCGTTTTCGACAATCTCTTCGGTACAGGGCAATCAGTAGCGTCTTCAGCGAGCCCCATATTGAGTCTTTTATCATGTGGTAGTTGGAATGAGTAATGAGCCGGTAGCACAACTGATTCAGGAATCCAGAGACTTGCCGAAGGTCGTCAATGCGGAACACGGGCTGTGCCTCGTAGAACTCGTGGTCGTCCAAAATCCTGTGAAAACGAGGTCAATGAATGACATATTCGTAAAATAGTGAAACTTGTATGAACAAAGTCGTTAACTAAGTTGCTTCACTCACGTAATGTAGTGATTCATCGCATCAGTCGAAAGTACGAGAAGGTGCTCTTGAACAGGCTCCGTATTGTTAAGAAGCAGCTCAGCCCATGACTTGACCGCTGAGTCTTTCGCCCCAACTCCCGTTAGCTTGAGGAACTGCCAAAGGGCAATAAGTAGCTTTGACGACTGTTTGAAGCAGATGCCGGTGAGAAAGTCAAGTTTACATCTGAAAGAGTTACAAATCCTTAATTCTTTTGTGAGCAACCTCATTATGCTGTTAAAGGCAGCCTGTTCCATAGCCGGACTTACAAGGAGAACGAAGTACAAATATTGTAGTAAAGCTTACACGCCTCGGACACGAGTACCGTGATATCGGTGGTAAGTCTTATCGTCGTCCCACTGTTTCCCTGCACCCCGTCAAGGAACAGTGCCTTCCTAAAGACCTTCACTAGACTTGACTTCAATGTTGCCCCAGACTTCGAGTTTAAGCTGCTGCTGGAACTTTGGTGGCTTGGCTGTGGCGGCTGCTGCGACACTTTGCCCACAGGCTCCGGAGGGAGTGTGGCGGCGTAGTTCGTGAGAAATGTGTAGAGTGGGTAGAAGACCGCCTCTTGGTACGCCAAGCCCCAGAGAAATGCCAACTGCTCGTTTAGCACAGACTGTTTCTGAATCACAGACTCCCGAACGGGACAGTCAATCCAGCCCAAGATTGGATGCCAGTTACGAGTAGTCGATCCCTCGCATTTCTTGAGACAGTTGTTCCACAGCAGATTGTTAATTAGCCTCGCAAAGTATGGGTAAAAGACTTCGTTCAGTTGGCCGCTGTACTCTCCCAGCTGCACGAAGTTTGCCAAAATGCAGAGGGCGTCGTTTGCATTCACTTGGTTTGACAAGTTCTCCTCGGCAGCACAACGAACCATTTCCGGGAAGTTACGGGTGTCCAATGCCTTTCACACAAATTAAATTGTAATTTCAGATAAATCTGTTCATACACTTTAATCGCAGACCCGCTACAAATATGCAGCCTGCAATATAAATTTTCCACGTATCAGCTTTAAATTTCATCTCACAATTTTCAATTTTTAGACTCTTTGACAAAACACACGCTTCAGATTCTAAAGTAACCACAGTTTTTTTTATCACACGACACTAAAATGGCGTCCCTAATCATCTCTTTCCGCTTTAAAATGCTAAGGGATTAATGGAACTATGCTGACAATATAATACTATTATTATTATTATTATTATTATTAAAATCGTAAATATCTTCAAACTGCACCTTCTTAGTCGCATATTACCAACACCTCCACATTAACTATTATGCATTTTATTAAGTTTTGCTGGATTCTCTTGATGCCTTTTGCGTGTTATTTTTCGTACATTGAGTTCAAATTCAATGACGAAAATAGGATAACAAGAATCGATATGAGACATTATGTATTTTTGGATACGCATATCCTTTCAGCTCCGAACGCAGGCGCAAATATCCTTTTTTCATAATTTCCCATGTCGTTTCCACGTGCTTTAAAAATACCTAAATAGGCTATCTATGACATACTGTTCAAAACTCCGAGAGTTAGCATAGCTACTTAATAATAATATTGTGTGGTATGCAAATCATGTTCTTTAACTAAGAGCCCATTTTGTGTCACCTCAGGGCACATTGCGTGCACGTAGTTGATGTAACCAGGAATAACAAAAATCTTCAAGATCATTTGCTTCAGACCGACCCAGTCAGCACCATCAGTGTCACGATTGGCGTACGTGAGATTCACCAATTTAGCCATTGCCCATAGACAAGATCGTTTGAGTGGAAGCTGGAATCAGCACAAGAAAACACACAAATACTAACAATGACCCCATCCAATGTTATTCTAAGGCTAGTCCAAAATTTTAGCATGTCAAAATCCGTACGTGACCAGGACGAGCAAAGGCTTGCTCCAAGAGATCATTGATGGTGGAGAGGAAGCCTCCACTTTTCATGCATGTGATTACGATCTGGGTGAGACGGCGCATCGGGACCTGGAGCATTTTGTATTTATCCTCGCTCAGTATAGGCCACTTGTCGATGGAAGTAAGAAAGACCATTGTCGTTAAGACTAGTGCCATCCTATTCACGTCAATGACCAAGACGGGCCGCAGTTCTTTAAGCTGCAGAGTTTTAGCATGAAAGTAGTAAGAATCTGAGACATGCATGACCTTTAACAAATATATATATATATAAATACTAAGGTGTATTACCCATTCGAGGCAGTTGACTACAACGTCCTGCAAGTGCTGAAGCCATCGCACAGCCTTGTCCTTCATCATGCCTATTGACATGTAGCAGTACTGAAGCTCCTTCTGGTTTGCACTCCAGTTGAGGTACCTACGAGCACCAAACTTCGAATTACTAAGTACAACATTTAAAATGCTGAGCGTAAAAACCTTGCGGCGGCTAAAAAAGGACATTCAGGTACCTGCACACTTGTTCCAGACATTCGAAGTCGACGTACCACGTGCGCCTCATCAGTCTATACGCTTTCTCGTAGAATATTAAGCATTTCACTCGGCCATCACTTTCTCCAGGGTTAAATGCTTTCATGAGCTCGACGAATTCAGCCCTGTGGAAGAAGATGCACACTGACATTACAACAACGTCTAATTTACTATGACTTAATCTTTCTGATCAATTACAATCTTACTTCGCACGTTGTCTGGCTTTCTTCCGAAGGACGAGCCTACGCAGAAACCTGACAATGACTACAGCAGCCTCCTGTCGCTGCATGACTTCCGCCCGTTTCTTCCGAGCAGTTTGTGTCTGTTCAATGAAATTTGTCCGACCATCCTGCGCCACTTTCCCTTCAAACACTTCCCCCATCACTTTGGACGTGGCCCATTGACATATAGAACCTCAATCAGCCGTACAACATGCAAAGATTGTAAATTTGACCTTTGATTTAAATATGAAAATAGGTTTGTTGATCCTGAGGCCCTTCTCAAGTCAGACACTGCGTCGCATTGCTCGTAGATATTGCGATATCATTTATCAATTGTAGCAAAATAGTTGACTGTCAATATATAAAAGCAGCCTGGCACAATGACAGCTGGGCGAGCAGAAACGTTGAAACTGACACGGACACGAGATCATCAGTTTCACCAAGAGTTAGCAACATTCACTCTTTCGGGTTCTCAAAAAGATATTCAGATTGGGCGTCACACTCCCAATCATTTATTGCGATAGTCAAAAGTCACATTTAACTTTTAAAAGGGTTGCCACAAACAATCCACACTATTGCCAAGAAAATTAATTTCAATTACTCAGACTTGTTTGTTCTCCATAGTTTTTGTTGTTTTTACACTCAACTGTAGATACATTTATCGGCTGTGTTGTAATACATGACTTGATCATTCGTCCTTCCTGTTTTAATCAATATTTCATTCATGACTAACAGAGATTAGGCATTAGGCTACATTTGGCTACAGATTAATATAAAAAAATGTTGACTTACGAAATATATTTTTGTTTTTAGGCGAACTCATCTACTCGGTCGAAGAGGTAAATGCGTTTTGTGTACAAAAACGGGAATGCAGATTACCACTATTAAAAAGTATATTTAAATGTTTTTTCTTTGCTATTATTGCCAAATTGAAGGTGTTTTGATGAAAAGTAGGAGGAGAAAAGAGATGAGACTGTTTTGAGCTTACCGCCTCTTACTGATCCTCGTCCCAGTTGAGCTTTTTCCTTATCGTGTGACGGCATAAGCATGATATGCATAAGATGCATGCATCTCTTCCTTTCTGCTCCTTCCAGGAAGCAAGTGCAAGTTGAGGCCGAGGAAGAAGTTTGAAAGCACAAAGCATGTGAGGTGAAAGTAAGATCTCGGTGCCGCTGCTGCTGGCATTGATTTGCCCTACGCAATTTTTACGCACAGGCCTCCCCATTCACCACTTCACCAGCAGTAGCGGATATGTAGGTTAAAAAACAACTGAGAGTGAAACCAGGTTTTTTCGATGGTTGAAATTCAGCTTTTCTCATTTGACCTTGCATATGAAGTACGTCGCATCTTGGAGAAGTAGTCTGAATGCTCATAGCCAACATTAGCATGGTATTTTAGTTTTTTTTGAAACCATAACTCGCTGCTTTTTGGGCTACATCGTTTTTATAGGGATTAAAGACAGCTTTTTCAGAAGATGGGTTCACTTTTTAAAAATGTTGACGTTGACCTGCGCCCAACATGAAATCTTGCCAAATTTATAAATGCTTAAAAAAATCCGGATAGAAACAAGGGCTTGTCAAAAGAAAAAATTGGTTTCGTGGTTCTTTTTACCTACACATCCCCTACTGCCATACTCAACAAGATGCTTTGAATACCTACTTGCAACAGCCATATCTTTCACAACTCGTATATTTTTTGCACATTGGNCCCCCTACTGCCATACTCAACAAGATGCTTTGAATACCTACTTGCAACAGCCATATCTTTCACAACTCGCATATTTTTTGCACATTGGCTTATTGTATTGTAGGGCTCAAGCCATTCGTCGTGCTCATACAGAATCAACAAATTCGTGATAGTTTTTAGGAAGAAAAAAATACTAAGCAATATGTACTAACAGTTTGAGAGAATGATTGAAAAAAAATCATGGAATCAGGTAATGCAAACTTTTGAGATAAAAATACTGGCTAATCGATATTGCACTTGATGGCATTCCTCTCTACAGACCTTGTTTCGCAGCATAGCGTTGTGTATACAACTTGATACATTGTTTCTTGCTAGGGCTGGGCTGGCCAAGAGTGCAACTGGTCAATTAATCGCCTGCTCTCGGTGTCTTGTGCATAAAGCTACGCTATAAAAACGAACAAAGATCTAATTTGATTTTATATTGCATGTATGAGTCGAATGGGCCTCTTCGTGGCTGTTGCGAGCACCGAGAAATTGCTAATACACTTAAAAGATGGAAAAGAAGTTTAAATAGACATTCCTCTCTAGAAACCTGTGTTGTATGCGAAACGTTCAAGCGTTGAAGTGGCGATATGTAGTGGGAAATTAGCAAGTTAAATTAGGTTAAAAACGGCACCAATTTTTATTGCGATTTAATGTAAAAACGACGTGTGAAGCACGAACAGAGGTGATATAATTAGTTAAATACAATACCATTTTGTAGAAATTACAAGTTAATTCACCTGTATTGACGTACGTGATCCGACTGACAATGAGTGCTCTTTTACACTTTATTGCCGCGGAGCTCTTTGATTTTCATCAATAAAAAAATAATAACCTCACAACTAAAAAAGTAAAATATTTGCTTTGCTTTGTCTTCCAGACGTTTGAATAAATTTCCAAAGAGCGGATTTTGAACGTTGGCTTATTCGACGACACAAAATTCAAGAAAATCAAGATGATGACATCGTACTATAACAAAATTGGACAGGCTGAAGCGAAGGTGAAGGCGAAGGCAAAAATTCAAGAAGACTCAAAGAAGATCGAGTCGCTGAATTGGGCAAACGAGGACGGCGAGGACGCTCTGATCGTCTTTCCGAAAGAAGTAAATTGACAGTGCGCGCTTAAGTTTTGTAAGATTTTTATGTATGTAAATATGTCATAGCTGTATTTTCTCATCATCAGCTCTGGACCATGATTCTGGCTTATGTGGCCACACCAAAAGATTTGGAAAATGCGCGTTATACGTGCACACTCT